>JAYMTE010002133.1:0-11756 GCA_036897545.1 Pelargonium fulgidum
GGCTCCGGCATCATCGGGCTCGGCGGCGGCCCGCTCTCTCTCGTCACCCAGCTCGGCTCCGTCGCGGCCGGGAAGTTCTCGTACTGCCTCGTCCCCATCACAAAGAAAATCACCACTAGCAAGATCATCTTCGGTGGCGACGCGGTGGTGTCCGGCAAGGGAGTGGTGGCCACTCCTCTCATACCCAAAGAACCCGACACGTTTTATTACCTAACCCTAGAGGCGGTGAGCGTCGGAGACAAGAAAATTCCTTTTGCTTCCAAGAAAATCAACCAGGTGGCCAACGAAGGTAACATCATTATTGACTCCGGCACGACGTTGACTTTACTTCCGGCGGAGATGTTGGGTGGTTTGGTGGAGGCTTTGAAGGAAGCTATCTCCAGCGATCCGGCGGTGGATCCGAGCGGGACGTTCAGTTTGTGTTACCGTGTTAGTGAAGGTAGTGATGAATTGGAGATTCCGGATATTAGGGCACATTTTGACGGCGGCGACGTGGTGTTGAAACCGGTGAATACGTTTATATTGGTTGATGAAGGATTGGTGTGCTTGGCAATGATTGGGGCTAATGATTTGGCTATTTATGGAAACATTGCTCAGATGGACTTTTTGGTCGGGTACGATATTGAGAAAAAGACTGTGTCGTTTAAGCCTACTGATTGCACCAAGTACAATTAGGACATGAATCGTGTTTTGCTGTTTTTAAGGTTTAGTTGTGTTGGGTTTGATGCATTAGTATAGATGATAATTTCTAGTTGTGTTTATATTTGTCTTCTGGAATAAAAATTTATTTTTCTCTTAAACTCATAAATCACACTCTATATTGTCGGCAAAGAGACTCTAAAAAAAAAATAAATAAATCAAAACACTTCAACCGTTTGGCTCAATATGCTTTGGTGGTTATTCAAGTTTCATATACTCGTTAATGAATTATATACTCTGCAAGGTAGCACATGTACATTTAGACTTGAGAATGGTAGTATTTGTATATCATTTTTTTTTAGCTCAATTGTATATATCATTTTTAAACATATTCATTTACAATTATTGATCAAAATGATGAATTGTTGAGCAAATGTTGATATCTTGTAATTGAAATTTGTAATTAAAAGGGTAGAGTTGTTTACTGAATATTGTTAATTTAACTTTTTGACATTCTTGATGATACGATTTAAAAAAACACAGTCGTCGATAGAGGCATATGAACATCTGATGGCACCAGGGGTGGCCCAACGTTTTATGTGGTATAAAGTGAATTTTTAAAATGAGGCACTTAAAAATTGAATTCATTTTAATTTGCACTAGTTTCTAATTCAAATAAACCATTTTTAATTTTATTTTCATGATAATAGATACAAAATGAATATTTTGTAATATAAAACGTTACTTTTATTTGTACATTTTTTGTGGATTCAACTGAAGATCAAAATAAATTGCGGAGAACTAGATGTTACTTTAATATTTTACATAATGCACTAGAAAGAATTGAATTTGTAAGTAATATATTAAATTTCATATTTGGCTGCGGTAGCTTAAATGAAGTAGAAAGAGACCAAAATGCAGTTAAAAGGTAGTGTTTCTTGAATTTAGTAATTTGCTGCACTTGAATCCTTTGGTTTCGGTTATGTTAGATATTATTGCGGTTTGTAACCGCAAGTAGTACTAAATAGTTAATTTTTTATACGGTGCCTTGTTAATTTGGGGGCCTAAAGCAAGAATTTTGCCAAACCTATGCTTGAGCCGGCCCTCACGGCGGCTAAGATTTAATCTCAAGCTATATATATATGTGATATTGCATGCACATAAGATACATGTAAAAATATTTTTCTCAAAAATTATGAAAAATTATATTTTTATGTATCTTTTTCACTGATGATATTAATAAATATATATATAGGAAATGGAAAATAAAACATTTTCCTTCCTAATGTTGAGATTATATTGCAACTGACTAGCAAAAAAATTCTATTACCCAGGATTTGAGAAATTGAAAAGTACAAATGCAAGATGCACCATAAGTGAATAATATATTGCATGCATGAGGGAACATTATTTTAGATGATCATACGAGCTAGCTAGCTGCTTCTGAACTCTGGAGATCTCTGGCCTTGTCTGTTTATATAGCAACCAACCTTCTGTTCTCGTCACCACTAAGCTCTGCATCACAAGTAAAACATTCATAGACACACACACACACATATATATATCATTATAGATTCATGAAACTATATAATATATGCAAGAGAGAGAGAGAGAGGTAATACAGTGAGCAATTGAAGCTAAGGGAATTGATTTTGGGGAGCTTTAGGTGCACACGACATTTCTTGGGAAGGCCGGAGACGAGGGAGAAATCAACCGAACCAGCTAACGGTGCCAATTGCTCAAGGCAGATACAAATCGCTGTCCGGTCTTCTTTCTTCTTTGCGTGTTTCTTCAGATGTTTAATGCCTCTGCAACACTCCTTGACCGGCTTTGCATCATGATTCTGCAAGTAAGGAAGACAAGGCGCCACATCGTTTGATACGTCGGAGCACGAGGGTGGTGCTTTCGAGCTCGTGGCCGAGCCACAAAGCACCAACAGAATCAGCAACACAACACCTACTAGGCTTGACATGAAAGTTAATAATCAGTGATATATGTTTTTGTTTTGATCAACACTTATATACACCATACAGTTAATTTGTTACCAAAATGAAAGTTTCATGCACCTTATTGCAAGGAGATGGCTGTTGAAACTATTGTGCCAAACATATTTACATGAAGACATGGAATATAATTATTCAATTTAAAAACATATTTTACAAAAATGGCATTAACAGTTCTCTGCAGAGCAGGGCGTGTGGCACATTCTCCATTTATACAAGGTCATATACACTTAAATTTAAGAGAACAAATGCCAGATAAAATGAAAAAGAAAGACAAAAACAAAATAAAATGTGAACTGGTGCAACACACTCCAATTGCATCTAGAAATATAAATGAGGACACCAGTATTCCTATTTATGGCGAATCAAATGCTCCAATACGGATCAAACCAACACAGACGAAGTAGAGCGTCTTCTTTCGGTCATATATCTGCACAAAAATGAATGAATGGGATGCAGAAGTTGTATTAGCAGATTCTGCGCACCTTTCATTGTTTGCGATACTCCTTAATTTGCAAGGAAACTGCACTGTGACATGGATCCAACCTCAACACATATATCGTTTGGTTCCCGAAAAGCTTCAGTCTGAGCCGGAATCGTAGAAGTCACTTGGGCATGGGGTCATGACCTCAGATTCAAGTAACTGAACCACCCTGTGCATGGTAGGCCGATCGTCTGGAGTTGAAGATACACACTGTATAGCAACTGAGAGCAATGCATCAAGGCTCTCTGATTGTACTCCTTCACAGTGTGGATCGACGATTTCCCGTTGCCTATTCTCAGTAACCAGAAAATTCAACTGAAAGGAACAGAACAGGAGTTAGAGCACTTGATGGAATACAGTAAGACTAGGTTACTAATATCCGATTTATAATGCTCTAGTCTTTAGACCACATAGTAAATACAGTAAACCAACACATTGTCACGAGGTAACTTCAAAGAAAATGAAACAAAAATAGCCACTATGGGGAGGATACATACCCAGCCAACAATATTGAGGCCCTTCTCAATGAATGATGCATCAGTGGGTCGCTTTGCACTCATTACTTCAAGAACCAGAACTCCAAAACTATAAACATCAGTCTTTTCAGTTGCCCTTCCACTTTGCATGTACTCTGTAATAGAAACATATATGGATTATGAACATTAACTTTATAGTGCCTATATGAAATAACATATCAAAGCTGAACTGCTGAGTAAGAAGGAAAAAAGCAAGTGTAACGACTCGTAACATGAGAAAGTTGGAAAAAACCATAAGCAATGCCTTGTGTAAGACATAGGGGTTCATCAATCTAAAAGCTAAATCAAAGTAAAAGTTGTATTTTACACACCTGGAGCCAGATAACCAAATGTTCCAGCAACAATGGTTGTAATGTGAGATTCTTCATCCTCCAATAGCTTGGCAAGTCCAAAATCTGACACTCGAGCCTCCAAATTGCCATCAAGCAAAATGTTGCTCGACTTTATGTCACGGTGAATGATCCTGGGGGAACAATCGTGGTGTAAATAGGCCAGCCCTTTTGCCGCTCCCATAATTATATTCAGTCGTGCATCCCAATCTAGTTGCTCAGATCTTTCTGTACAAGTTATTATGACAAATCATCTTTCCATATGAAAGAGGATCCTTTTACAGAAGCAATATAGGGTGCACAAGATCCAAATCTAAGGAAAAGGTGTAGCATGAATAGTACTGCCCTTGAAAAGGATACAACTATCTGGGCTAGTTTGTAATCACATGAAAGCAGGAAACAAGTATCACCGTACGTAGCAAATGAAAATCTACACAATATTTTTATCCTTCAACAAATAAGAAATTAAGAAAGTAGTTGGCCGGATATGGGTATATGATCATATAGACACGGTAAGAAGATGTGTCCTTGCTCAACAAAAAAGACTGAATAATATTTGGCCATTCAGGTAAACACAAGTTACATATCAAGCATTAACAATTAATTGATGTCCAGCACAGTTTTACCAATTTGGCGTGAAGGAGGAAAACCACAACCATCGTCCTGATTATTCAAGCTGAAGTAATACAGGCAAAAAGTATGGTGCATTACCGATTAAATTTTTTTGTGAAAAGCTTAAGATATGACCATGAAGATGCACTTATTCCCCCATGACATGGCCCATGCAACAACTGCTATGTGAAGATGTTAAAACATTAAAAAAGATAAACCTAGAAGAAAAGGTATCTTACCACCATGAAGAGCTTCATCAAGGCTACCACCGGGTAGGAAGTCATAAATTAACAATTTTGATGTAGGAGAATTGCAATATCCTCGTAAATTCACCAAGTATCGATGTTTTATGCTCCCAAGAATTTCTAGCTCTCTCTCAAAGAAACGATCAAAGCATTCATTCATCTTTACAATTCTTTTCAAAGCAAATATATTGCCATCATCCATTGCAAGCTTGTATACAGTTCCAAACCCCCCAGAACCAATTATATGTTCCTCATTCAAAGTTTCTAATTTCTTGATGATGTCTTTTGAAGAGTAAGGCAAGTCTCCATGGAACATTACAATTGATGCACCTGAAGCAATATGAGAAAATAAATACAGATGTAGAGTTGTAGAAACTCGTGAAGGTACTACTTCAAAATAAAAGGCAGCTAAAAAATATTCCTCAAGCAATAATCCAAAGAGAAAATAAAACTGTACCTCCACTGACATCCATTGCAAGACCTTTACTGTCATTTTTACCGAACTTCTTATACAGAAAGCAACCCCAGAAACACATGAGTGCAACTAAAAGCAACGCACCCACGGTTGCTGATGCAGTAATAAATAACCTGCCAGAGCCATTGCTCTTTCCTTGATTTAGGGCTACAGAAAGAGAACGCTATATAGTGTAAGTTTCTGTCACAAAAGAATTCTTTGGGTAAACGAACAATGAAAATAATAAAATAATTTTTTATTACAAAAGTTTATACTTTATAGAGTAGCAAAGAGAAATGACCATAAAAGTAGAACTCTCAGAATGTCTTAATCATTAAAGGATCCCCTCTGCACCATGTAATTGCAAATATGTGCCCAACAAGTTGCCAATGAAATAAAATATCAAACAATTGCATGTGGGCTTACCAGACAAGGGAGATTGGGCGTCTGTAGCAGGCCCTCCAGTGTCGCAAGATAGGTTGATTTGCTTCCCACACAATCCACGGTTCCCAACAAAGCTGTACAGCAACAGATGATTATAATATTTTAATAGCATACATTCTTCAACTGGCATTTTGGATGAATCTCTAAGACCCGTTATTAAATACTAAGTAATCGTGTCAAACATATAGTTACCAAAAATACATTCTTCTTTTTCAAAACAAAGGACATTTGGTACTTACGAGCTTTCCACAAAGTTGACAAGCACGCCATCAGATGGTATTGATCCAGCCAGAAAATTGGTTGACACGTTGCTACAGAATGTTCAATGTGATCAATAAAAGATTAGATTGGATGCAGTGATCGGCACTATCACGCTCAAATTCAATAATAGGCGCCATTGGCACCTGATATGAAGGACAGAAAGTAAAGCCACTTACAAAGTAATAAGCTTGGTTAACTTCCCAAGCGAAGGAGGGATACTTCCACTTAGAGAGTTGCTTGATATATCCCTAAAACATCCCCACAACATTAAATGAGTTTCATCTGTGTAACACTGGATCGCCTAAATTAACAACAAAATAACTAACGAATGATGAGATGATTTGCAGTGATTTCTTGGAGTCTTCTGAAATTTGCATTTGGCACTACAAGCAATTACCAATTCATATTGGCATTAGTTTTTGATAAGCTAACTCGTATAGGAATTCGGAAGATCAGTCATCAGGACAATGGCACTAGTCATAAACATGAACGACAACCCCTTAAGTACAGGATAAGGTCTCACTTGAGCCAAGTAAGAGTCTGATCTTCTGTGTGAAATAGGGTAAAAAGACTAATGGGCAGTGATGCAAGGTAATGATAGGTAATTTGCAATCCAGCCAAAAGGAGATTTGGATCATTAAAAAGTTTATAGACTACTCAGCCCCCTTTCATTTCAGAAGAGCATTTCGGCATTTCCACTGACTGAATGCAACTAAACTCAAGCTAAGCCATAAACAAATTTAGGGGTTTGCTACATAAATCCGATTTTTTGGCGGCTAGTTGTAAAAGGCGGCCTATTAAGAAACATCAGGTCTTCTCTTACCATAACCAACCTCATTCTATTTTTTTGTACCATAATGTCTACTAACTCATCCACCTCAACTAAACTCAAGTAAACTCACCTTTTGAACATGTTGTTCCTTAAGAAATTATATCCAACTAAATCTACCAATCACAAAATACTCTCAACAGGCTTCTCCATTTCATCCAGCCATTTAATAAAATTTGCAACTTGTTCTTCAATATCCTTCTTCTGTATAAAATATGGAGGGGTCTACCAGAGATTATCATATTAACCTTGATATTCGGGATTAAGGTCCACATGTAATTTAATTCTCTGTGACCGGGTTGCTATCCGTTTTCCATCTCAGTGTTTTTTAATTGGAGGACGACACAGATAAACGAGTTTAAGCTACCATACAGTTCCTTGTTATAGGTTATACGGTACTGTCACTAGATTACAAAAATATGCAAGAGTGATAATGGAATTATAAAAATCTGAAAATTGAAAGCATTCGTATACTATCTGCAATTAGTTTTTAAACTTTAGCAAATTTGTTTCTGAATTTATATCACATTTACATCTTATACAACTATTTGTAACAAATTACTTGCATCTTATTTTTTATTATACCAAAACTGCATTTTAAATCTAGGTCAATACTACAACCGAACCGATGATTATAAATATTTGCTGGATTTCATGTCCCATTGGAGACATGAGTAGGCACTACGTATGTTTCTCTGCATGTTTGGAAGCAGGCTATGATTCCATACATGCTTCCTCAATCGAATACACAATTGTTTATTATTTAATCTAAAGTTCATGCAAAATATAAAAATGCTTTAAAATAAGAGAGAACTTACAAATGTTTAAGGCCAGAAATGTTGCCCAATTCGCTAGGGATAGGCTCACTTAAGTAATTACCCTGCAAGTATCTGTCAAAGAATACAGTAATCTCAATACAAACCAAAACCAGTTTATAATCTCAACAGATCTGGAAAACTATGAAAAGAGCAACTGAAAAGGTTCTCAGGTGTGCATATGTAATACATATCATCAACTCAAGCATAGCCTGGGGGATTATGCAAAAGAAGGAAAGTTTTCCCATGCCTATGTGGTTCATTTACTTTCAACAAACAGGCTTAGTCTCATTACTTGCTATATCATCTCTTCATTCCATGCAAGCAATTCAATGATCATTAACTGTTTATAAAGCAATGTACAAGTTAAAGCAGTTGCATAACCGGTGCCAAT
This sequence comes from Pelargonium fulgidum, assembly GCA_036897545.1. Taxonomy (NCBI): domain Eukaryota; kingdom Viridiplantae; phylum Streptophyta; class Magnoliopsida; order Geraniales; family Geraniaceae; genus Pelargonium; species Pelargonium fulgidum. Next base: position 8,046 of record JAYMTE010002133.1, read on the forward strand.
TTGGACTTCCCACGATTTCAATCCTTTTCAAACTTATTCACATAGATTAATCATCTTTTTGTTAAAACATTTGCCATAAAATTAATAGGAGGTTAAACATGATGAGGCCTTCTGAGGTTACTCAAAATCTAGGATTGGAAATATTCAGATCACCATATCATCTGGGGCAAAGAAACATCTTATTCAAACACGAACTTCATTATATCTCTTGTGAGAGAGAGGGGGAGGGCGACTGTATTCATTACAAGAGAATTATAGGTTGTACTTACAGTGCTTCCAACTCTGTGCAATTCCCCAATGCTGAAGGAATTGGGCCATAGAAATTGTTATTATGAAGAACTCTGCAAGACATGAAACATTATCCATGGCATCAGCCTAAGCAGCATGCATTCCAGTGAACATGCATCAACTATAAGGGAATTAAAAGAACACATAAAGGTATTCGACACATACAAAATCTGTAAGTGCTCTAACTTCCCAAGGTCAGGTGAGATAGGTCCACTTAGTTTATGATTCGAAAGATTCCTGAAAGATCAGCAACAACAAACATACTAAGTATAATTTCAAAACACGTGAATGTTATATATGATAAAAATGAAAAACTAAATACTCTATCCTGTGTTAATGTTTGATCGTAGGTCAGATCCATACAGTTGAAAGGAAAATCAAAATTGAAAATTAATAGTATAAAATAGGTAATATGGAACCTCCTAGAAGGTAAAAGAGCAACAGAACAGACATGTGAGATAAGATATAATTCTGAGTTCAGCAACTACTGGATCAGTAAAGCACGAACGGGCAAAATACTCAACTCAAGATTACTACTTAGCATAACCTACATCAGAACATTTGGGGTAACACTGGACTCCAACTATATGGAACAATGGTGCAGGATAACAAAAACTAGGCAGCATTTGACTTCAAGCTATTCTCTGGATCCACTAAAAATAAAACAAAGCAACAAACCATTGGAATAGATCACTCCTAGACTAGTCATATTGGAAAAGATCAATATGTCACACCCAACAAAACCAATGAGCAGTATTCCCTTTCAATAAAATATTTAAAAAAAAGTCAAGAATCCCAAGCAACCAATCTATCTTAATGAATCATGCGGCCAGTGCTTTAGTCCAATGGATCAGAGTGCAAAAAAAAAATTCTCCTCCTGTGAATTCATGCCCCTTAGACTAAAAAAAGCGGCCTCTGACTAAAAACAAACCTTTAGTAATGTAGTTGTCCATAAACTATTAACGTGAGTTGTTGAAAACTATTTGCTTAATATAATATTTTATCATAGAAGCTATTGTCTAAACAATGAATCACAATACATGTTCAATGATCCAAGGCACATTTCAAGATTGTTTCAATTACTCACAAGGATACTACTCTCTTGGTTTTTCGATTGCATGTCACCCCCTTCCAAGTACATGGGTCAGGGTCCTCTGGTCTCCATTTAAGAATAACACCATCTGAAGTAAGAATTGCATTCCTGAAGCTTAAAAGCGCTTCCCCTGCCAATCACCAAACAATTTCACATACGAAAATCATGAAAAGAGGGATGAGGTGAAGAGCACCTAAAAATGATAAGTATGTTTGAACCACATACAAGGCCAACAGTGAAACTGGTAACTTTGAAGCATCAACTATTATTGCATGCATTTCACCTAAAGAGTTAGAAGATGACAGCATGTTGAAAACTTAATGACCATCCAATATCTCTTTATTACAATAAAGCTGGGAACTGGGTAGCAGGTACTATTGCATGCATCTCACCTTAAAAGCTTAGATGGTGATCAACATGTTGACAAGCTTACAATCATCTAATACCTCATTTATAATTATTACATAATGGATATTGTTTTCAGAAATAAATATATATCAACATCAAAACGCATACATGCATGGAATAAGACCAATTCCCCTTAAGTGAGTTTCATAATAACGTCGAACAAAATTGACAAGTGTTACGGTCAACCATCGGCAGAACATTAACAGGCATGGCCAAAATTATCACAAGGATTGCATCTTAGTATATATATAACAAAAAACACAGACTTCTCACAAGCAGCTTCTGGACACAAGTCATGTAACTGTGAATCACCAAGAAGAAATGATAAGAGATATCATCATACCATCGGGACTGATAGCTATGCTTTTGTTCATCTGGATGGAAAGCAGTATAACGCAAAGAAGCCATAGCCCACAACATTTCTTCAAACAGATGCCCATTGTGGCTCTGGTCAAGCATGCTACAGCTACCAAAAAAATTCAATAGACCAAGCCCCAGAATGATTCGCATCAACATATAACTATCGGGATGATCATGATACCATGTAGCAGCTGAAGAAAAAACAATCCCCATGAGAACCCAAGACTACCATTATTGTAACGCAACAAATGTAAATCCAAATCTAAAATGTAATGGTCTACTAAACAACATTTTCAATCATTAACTAAGTGACAAGTTAGTATGTCACAGTTCATTTGGCCGTTTCTTTTAAAGACAATTTGTGTTAACTACAAAGCTATGTTCAAGAGAAGGCACAAAAACAACATTATAAACCTGATTCAAAGAAGGAATATGCATAAACATAATGCATTTCCAACTTTAAGTTTCAATTATAATTTCATTTTATACATCATTACATCTTTGCTCTAAGAATGAAAAATGTTATCAGAAATCATTTGTAGCAAACGAAGCATCCCCAAATGTATACCACACAACCAATTTGATATTGTTAATCTGATCCAAAAATAATCTCCAAAGTTGATAGGCGCAGAGAAATGGAACAAAACTTTCAAAGCTAAACAGCGTCCTAATTCAACAACAGTGAGACCCCAGCCCAGCAGACACCTAAACGGCCAAAACAGCATTCAACACTCAGTGATAGATGCAGCTTCAAATTACTTCCCAGCCCAAATCAGTCACTCAAACTAGCAGAGCAGCTTCAAGCCTAGTATCTAAATCAGTGATTTGAACTGGTTTTATAGTTCAATTCAGATTCATCCGAGCTCATAGATACCAAATTGCCCTAGCACAAAGCCACAAACCCAACCGCCAATTCACACATCATCTACACTCACCAGTCGCTAAATTTCAACAAGTGGAAGCAAAATCAAGCAATGTGTTCCAAAAATCAAAGCCAAATTTCGCAATTCTGCCCAAATCTAGAAGGTACTACGCTATGCTAGCTAAAAATAAATTAATTGACAGTTAAAATGAGAGTGAAGAGAGAGACCTTGGATTTGGATCTGTGGAAAGGAAAATGCAGGTTGAGCTGTAAAGAGATAAACAACAAAACCTGCCTCAACCTCAGAGACCTCAAACTCAAGCTCAAGCAGTTATGGTCTTTTTTTTTTTTTCTTTTTGCCTTTTTGCGTTAATTTGTGTGATGGTGGAGAAGACAGAGAGAGAGAGTGTTGTGTGTATATGCGCTGTGTGGGAATAGAATATATGCTCTCCGATTGAAAGGTGGGGACATCGGCTCGACCAATCACAACGGAGTAGATTCGCACATGTGACCCAGACCCTCCGTACGTGCGACCGACGCCTCTGCTCTCTGCTGTGATCCTCTGCGTCTGGTTTATCTTGCAACTGCTTGTGTTGTTTGCCACGTCGTTAGTTGGAAATTTCATCAGTGGCTAGCAACCGTCGAGAACTGCCACGTTTACAGCTGAAGTTCCTTGTTACGTAAGTGTTCGTCATAAAAC
>JAYMTE010002134.1:0-11755 GCA_036897545.1 Pelargonium fulgidum
ATATAGTAAATAAAAAAATACATAAAAAATATATAAAAAAGAAGTACATCAAAAAATACTTTTCTTTTATTTTTTATATGTATGATGTCACGTCGGATATGGTAAGACCATAAAAAATTCACGACACGTCACCCATTTTCAAGTCCTTGGACTGAATTGGGCCTTTTGACATGGGCTTGGACTTTCAAAATAATAAATGTTAGAGCCCAGTAGTCAAGGTCAAGCCCATTTTCGTTACGATGCAATGCCTATATTTATTAGGTGTAGCCACCGACCCGCCCTTTTTATTTATGGCCCTGTCGGCCTACTTTTAGTCGTAATCGGAACAGTGTAGACGACCGGTCGAATGCTCGCACAAATTCCATTTCGCACCAAAACGACAACGTTTCCCCCCGAGAAATCAATAAACAGCAAACAACGCAACGACCCGCAAAAAAAACTGGTTTGGCTCAGATTCAGCATCAGTCCGACAAAATTCCGATAGAAACCTCATCGTACTCCTGCGGGTTTAACAACCTTGGTTGCGTCGACTCCACTTTCTGTATCTCTCGCAAGGTTTCTCCTCACCACATCATAATTTGCTTTTCCAATTCTCGTAATTTCAATTTTCATGAACTTTATCGTATATTTCTTTGCTCTCTGTACTTGCTTTGTCTTTGGATTTCTTCTGGTTTCAGTAAGTTGAAGATACGTTTTGCTGCTATTTCTTCGTAATTGGACACATTTCATGGCTGGTAGCTAAAACACAAGTTTTTGTATGTATTATACATGAATTTACGATAAATTTGTGTTTACGAGAGAGATAGAGGCTAGTTTTAGAGAGTGTTTGGAAATTTGTTATACTATCCCTAGCATCAATCTTCGTTACGAGTCCTGTTGATTAATTCACTGAATTGTAGCTTGTAAGAGTAGCCAGTTGTAGACTTGTAGTCCATTTGTTCTACTAGATAGATTCATTCTTTAAGCAATGGAAAAGGTTCCAAGCTAGTCTTTCAACTATCCAAAACGTGCCGATTTAGTACTTGAACTATCAATCGAGTCAATTTACTCCAAATGTTTTCAGAAACCGTGTCAAATTAGAACATTCCATCAAATCCATGGACGGAATCCGTCAAATAAAATATTACACGTAAGCCGAAACTAACGGATTCCATCCATGAATTTGATGGAATGTCCTGATTTGACACGGTTTCTGAAAACATTTGGATTTAATTGACTCGATTGATGGTTCAGGGACTAAATCGGCACGTTTCAGATCAAAACTTTAAATTTCTTTGGGTCGGATGTTGAAATAGATGAACACAACCATTATGTGGATTCACCTCGAGCATGAGAATGTGAATTTCAATGAAATTGAATTAGAGCACTACAAAGAGTATTTAGAGAATAAGAACGAAAAATTACCAACCTCTTCTCCATCCATGAAAGAGTATATATACTCATAAAGAGTGGTGATGATGTGGCGGCTTCTGATTAGCCCATGTGACATTAACATGGTGTCGTTGTCATAGTCCCATGGGATCTAGTGGGAAGCCTTGAGGAAGTACTTGTAATGAGGAGTCCTACGATTACCCATTAGGCATTGATGATGACCGAATACTAGTACTGGTTGCACAAATAGTATAAAAATTAAGTACGGATGTCAAATGCACGGGGAAGAAAAACAAATATTAGTATATGTTAGGACTAACTGATTTGATTGAAATTAAAATAAACAATTGTTTAAAAACTAAATTAAGCAGATCAAAAGAAGAATTCAAATGATTAAGGACTAGGTTTTAGAGTTCACTACTGTAGTCCAATATCAAGAATGAAAACGATTATCCTATGTGAATGTAAGCGATTTCTATGATGTGCACGAACTATCCCTAGCATCTTACAACTCTCTAAATATGATATACAAGTCACTCACATGAGACTATATGAAGATACTAGAGTGCAAGAAAGAAATCAAAAGGTTCATATTAATGAATGTAAATATCCTTATTGTGTTAAATCAACATGTTCATGGATTTTATGAGACCGAGATTGACTTTTTCTCCACAGACTTCTAGAAAGACTGAGCTTTTTTTTTTTTTTTTTTTTTTCCTTCTTACTTTAATCTTCATTCTTGCTGTAGTTAGGAATGGCCTTCCAAGGATAATCGGTACCTCTCTATTTGCATCTTTAGTACCACAAAATCATACGAAGCCAAAAAATTGTGTTGCAGTAGTTCAGAGAGCCATACCAAAGGCTAGTTTAGTGAGTTTTGGTTTGTGTTGCACTGTTTTCTTGAGGGGGGTGAAGTACAACAGTTGTTGCAAATTCGCAATCACATGATATGTACGTTGTCTTTTGTTCTGGTATCTAGAAGACATTTGAATGCAACTATCTTTGGGTTAGGCCAGGTTATGGTAGGTTTTGATTCACATTTGGAGCCTTGAGTTCAAGCCTTGGATTTTCTCAAAACAAGGCTAAGTTCCACTGAGCCAAGTTTAGTTGCTTAACATATGCACCATGTTACAAGGTTGACCCTCAAGATTTTTTTGTTTCTGTGTATATTGTATTAAATTTCACTACCCATTTGTTTTGTGTTCTCTCTCACTTCTGAATAAGATTTTTTTTTCCACCAATTTTTTAGGCTTAATTTCTCCCCATTTGATGTTAATTGCAGGTCCCAATAGAAAGTGGTGGCAATGGTAGGAGAGACAGTAGAACAAGAGGAGATTGTCTTGGAAAAGGCAATTAGTAGAAAACGACCCTTGGATGATAACCAAGAGGTTTTGACAAATACAGATGTTTCGGTAGAAGTTGATACAACTTTGCAACCTTCAATGATGGGGGTGTTACAACCAGACATGGAAACAGTAAAAACTACTGGAATAGTGACTTCAGTACACAAAGAGAGCTCTGAAATAGAGAATAGGTTGCAGAAGAGACCTAATATAGAAAAGAGTAGTCCAGTTCGTAAGTTGCCAGAGGAAGGTGATCTTTCCGGCCATGACCAAATGATTAGCATGCCAAGTATAACCATCTTGGGTGATCAGCTTGAAGTGGGAAATAGTGACAAGGTTAATGGCATTGAGAATACAGATAAAGACCTAAACACTGACACAGATATAACCACAACAATTTCTGTATCTGACAACTGCGGAGAGGGTGAAACTCATTTGATCTCACACTCTACACCATTAAGAGCACCTATTAGTCAGTTTAGAAGAAAGCTTCTTGTTCTTGATATAAATGGGCTTCTTGCTGACATCGTTTCTCCTCCTCCTAGGGATTACAAGGCAGACACATATATTGCAAGAAGGGCAAGTGAGAACTGGCAAATATTTATTTTTTATTCACTCATTAAGTTTACTTTATTGTTTATACTGTTGAATTCTAATTGGTTATCTCATCTTTTCTTTCAGTTTACAAGAGACCTTTCTTTTTTGACTTTATGAAGTTCTGCTTTGAGAAATTTGACGTGGGGATTTGGTCATCGAGAACCAAGTACTCCTCAACTTGCACTGATTAATTTCGTCAATTTCTTATTTCCCTTATGTTTGGTTTTCTTACTTTGTCTTGAATTGCCAGTTACTCTTGTGCTCATCCAACTTTTGGCATATGGTCGTTGTTCTTTATCTCTGGTAGTATATTAAGTTCAGACCATTGAGGTTTATAATTCTCTACAGGATAAATGTGGAAAGAGTGATTGATTATTTGTTCGGAAATATGAAGGACAAGCTGCTTTTTTGTTGGGTAAGTGCTGTACAATTTTATTCGCATTGGTTCCAGTACTACTCTGCCTTCAAATATAAAATTTGTGCATATCTTGCTCATCATGATACATGGTATCAAATTTCTTGATTTTCTTTTTCTTATATCTTTATCAGCTTTCAATAGTTAAAATTCCTTCTTTACCAATACCAATAACTCCATATGCAATTTGAAAAGTCATCTGATCCTTTTGGTAGGTGTGTAATACGCTATGCTTGGCAAATCTCTGGCACTCTAGGCTATATATTCGTAAAATTTAGGATATTTTGTGGCATTTGGAAATGCTTATTCTTTGGTTGATGTTTTGCTTGTGGGCTTTATTTAAAATTATCAGATACCGGATTGAACAAGTATCTAATAAGTAATAACAAAGCCTTATACAAATCTTTATTATGGTCAGCTACATTATGTACTGTCCAGGGGAACACATGTTAGTTTTGGTCTTGCTTTGCCCTTTTTGGTTTCATGAAATTGAATATCCTTCTGTAGGGCATTGGTTTTGTGGCTCAGTTTGTTATGTCTTGCAGGAAATCCTTGATGACAGGCAGATAATTATTTAGAATTAGATGACTAGTATCAACTTCTTCATTTTTATGTCAGACCCTGTATGGTTGAATGTCTAAATTTGCTCCCATTCAATGATCTTTCTATTAGGACTAGCTGGTATTAATATACATTGTTTTGACGGTGGATTGAGTTAGTTGTTGCTCGATTTCTGTGTTTTTGTAGGAAATCTTTTTGGGCCTTGGCATTCAGTTTCTCGGTTTGATTTAATAAATGATTAGCTACAATTCTAGTCGTCGAAGTATGCAGAACAATTTGAATTTATTTACGATACATGAATCTATTTGAACAAATCAAGCTATGTGCCAGTTGAAACTTCGTTATGACTTTTATATTTTTAGTCTTGCTTCTAACAGTCACCATGCTTTCAAAGCAGGCACAAGCTTTAGTAATCGCACCTCTCTTTCATGGCTGTAACATAAACTCTTGTTTTTTTATGTAATTATTTTATGATCCGTACTTATACTGATTGGATTTACAGGACTCAACACACTGTACTCCGTCTGAGTTCTATACTCTTGAAAACAACCATAAGACCTTGGTTTTTAAGGAACTGAGGAAAATATGGGACAAGCATGACTCTGATCTTCCATGGGAGAGAGGCTATTATAATGAAACAAACACACTTTTGTTGGATGATTCCCCTTACAAAGCATTGCTCAATCCTGTAAGCTAAATACATTTCTGTTTTTCCCCCTCACTAATTGAGGCTTCTTAACCTAAATCTTGTTGAAAATTAAATTCCACACCTGACTCTTGGGTTTTGTTCATCTGTTGAACTCTCCTTTCCAGCCATATACTGCAATCTTCCCTCATTCATACAGTTACATGGACGAGAACGATAATTCATTAGGTAACTTGTTTTTGACATGATATTTGGTGTTCTTTATTTTGATAACATGTTAACATCCTAGAACATTTTCCAATGTAATTCTTCAAACCGAAAGTAATTGTAGTCTTCATAGATGATTGATGAATTTACATTTACACGTTGCTTGCACAAAAAAAATTCCTTTATATGAGTTAGGTTGGCATATTAAGGTCTCTTTATTTTTACTTTTTCTGTCTCATTTTTCTGCGGAGATGAAGGTGACGAATTTAATCATAATTACCATTCATAACAGGTAGAGGAGGTGATCTTCGGGTATATTTGGAAGGACTGGCGAGGGCTGAGAATGTACCGGATTATGTAGAGCAACATGAATTTGGTCAAAGTACCATTACCGAAACTGATCCATCATGGGATTTCTATGTCAAGGCTGTCGGTTCAGCCCCGCCCCTCTCTCCCTCGAAATAATGTGTGCTTCTCTACTTTCACTTGGGGTGTTATAAACTTGAGCTTTGGCATATATCTAAAGAGAAATGGGTTGGAGTTGGTTGCATGGTCTCCTCATCATCAGAACTTTTCTAAGTGATGATCATAATCGTTGTTAAAAGTCTTGGCAATGATGCCAAACTTTGAAAAGACTTGATGCTAGTGTCTTGGTGATGATGGGCTGAACTTCTATGTACCATATATAAAGCGGGATGATGTAATTGATAACCAGCCGGTTTTTGGTAACTCTTAGTGGATAGACTTTTTCACTTATAGGAAAATTTGATTACTAGCTATCATTCTTGGTTATTAATGAGAGGCGTTGCTTGCTGCAATGATGACCATGGAGCCCTAACAAGTTCCAACTATACACACAAGGCTGCTCCGTCAAATTGTAAGCACATTATTTGTCATTTCAATTTTGATTTGTGTTTCTTGGTAGTGTATACTAGTAATGCACTCACATCTGGGATATAGTTGATAAAGAGATTAGCAGAAGCTTAGAAATATTGTTTCCAATTTGTTTTGTTTGTACTGGAATTCCAGAGTTGTATCAAATTAGAACATAGCCTTCACATTGCTTTAACAATTATATTGATGATTAATTGATGTCTTCATTGCCTATATATAGTCTTAGATTTACTATATATATTATGTAGGGTTGTGTGGAGGAAATGATTATAACAAAGTTATGCTGTCTGCACACAAGTACTTGAAGTACATTTATTCTGATCAGAAAAACGTGTTGATTCGGTTTGTAACTTTCTTCTCCGCCTAGTGAGTCTACTAACATTCACATTCCTTGTGAAATTCTTTCGAAGGATACTATAAAGATACATACATGTATGTCTCCAAGTCCAAACCTATCCTTTTAAACAATACGTTCTTGTGGAGGTACAACGTTATTTATACACCACTCCTATCAAACACTCCTACAAAAAGTAAGCAAAATACGAGATGGATATGAATTTTACAACTATACTAGTAACTAAACATGTGAATTGATTGACTTGTTCGATTTGGTGGTTTGTGTAAATAAAATTTCTTTATTTAAGAAACACATCCCTAGTATATAGAGACTTACAATGAACTAATGTTTTTATCTTAGATTTGTTTACAATAAAAAAGTTACTATGTTTATCTCCATACGTTACAACTTATTCTTCATGAGTTATATTGTTATCAATTTGGGTTGTGGAATATTGGGAACTAGTTGTCTCTAAATTAGTGATGAAGAGAGATGACCGAAACCAATATATGGTATCACCAATCAAGAAACTAATTATTGCACATAATCTTGGGACATGTTTAGGTAATCCAAGACTTTTGGCACACAAAGTCTGGTATTGACTATTGAGTATTGACTCTAAAGCATCCAATTATTTGTCCGATGGAATGAAAAGACAACATTAGCCAGAGGCAGCAATCATGTGTAAGATTACATGTATAAATCAAAAACACACATCCAATTGAGTCCCCACTGCTTCATCCCCTTTCAGACATGGACGTCAAAACTTCAAAGGACAAACACAATCTTAATAACAATAGTACCTCAAGGACCCACCACCTATATATAAAATAAAATATGATATAAAATGAGATCGACCGTAAAACTGTGAATGATCTACCGCATAGAGTAAAAATATGTATATTCAAACATGAGGTATTCTCATATCTTCTTTACATCAACCTAATTGTGTTTAATTCTTGGTTAACATAACCAAAATAAGTATTACATTGTAGTACTATAGTTTTCTTTTTTTTTAGCTCAAACAAAAAATTATTTTATTGCATTAAATCATTAACAAGAGATGTTACAATCGCTAAAGGGACCTGAAGGCCAATCCAACTATCGAGCCTGACATAGAAATCGTAAACTGAGCAAGCGCTCGAGTCACAAAATCGCAGACTCACTAACACATAAAAAAACAAAAACACAAATCAAGAAGACTACCTGAAATGAGTCGAATGTCTCTAAAAGTCAAACCAAAAGTCTCTCCTTCGATCTGAATCAAGTGAGCCACTCCTCCGACTCGAACTCCGCTGTGACGTTAACAATCACCTCCACCTCCGGTCCGGAAACAACCACCGCCGCACAACACTTCGCACAAATCAACTAAAAACTCAAACTTGCCCTCATGACAAGAACTCACCGTCATGATGAGAAAGCCCATTTTTTTCTCAGAAGAATATGAGGTTATCAATAAGAGAAGTTTGAACCACTGCCAATAAAAAAAGACCGGCGATGGTTCAAAAAAAAATTCTTGACGAAGAACTAGAGAAGGCGGATAGAGTTTCCAAAGAGAAAATGAGAGTTATAATACTATAGTTTGCTTTGATGTTATTTTGGTCATCAATTATTATCAAAATATGAGCAAATTTGAGTGTAAAACACAAGAAGTAAGGTAATTCCAACCTCCTGTTGAGAAAACTCTTGCCAACCAACTTTTAGTTGACTGTCTACATAACTCACCATTGCAATAGGCAACGTAAGGCCTGTTTGGGATGTCTACTTGAAATGTTTATAGAGGTAGAATGTATGTAGATGTTGTTAGAAGAGATAATATGTACGTATGTAGAGAATAAACGCTTTGTTTATTAAAGCAATGTATGGAATGAGGTTGAAAATGAATTTTGGATGATGAGATTGTTTGGTAATTTGTTTGAAAGTAAAAGTATTATTTTGAAATGATGAAAAAGTCTTTTGATGAACGTTTTTTATAAAATATTATATATAACTATGTGATCGACCCTTATCTGTTTGTTGTCAATCCTCGTATGTGAATGTTGACAAGCATTATATTATCTAACTATGTGGTCAACCATTTCTCTAACTATCGACCACATTTTCTTTCTCCATGGTTGGCCATCTTTGTCTATGGTCGACTCTCTTTAAATGTGGTCGATTTTTTTCTCTATATATCAACCACATTTTTCTTTCTCCATGGTCAACCCTGAAATTGACATTCACTATCCATTTCTCCATAGTGGTTGACTTTTTCTGTTAATCTTTTTCTCCACAGTGGTGACCCTCTTTTTTGTGGTCGACCTCTGTGACCTTCACTCTCTCCATGATCGTATATGGTTCAAGAGTAAATTTAGCCACAGGTTTCTCCCACCTCATGTGAAAAAAGCTTCTGCGGGAGTTCTTGTGGGAGTGAAAGTTTATAAGTCAGTTGCTAAGTAGATGAATCAAACAGTCATGACTCATGAAATGATCCAAGCAATCACTTAAACTTATTTAAATTAACAATAATATTTCATTGCATATCCCTAAAGAAAAAGGGTATGCACGAGGGGTTAAGTTAAACAGCATTTTTAGGCTTTAGGCCTCAAATTAAAATAAAAATATTAACTAAGAACACACAGCTTCCGATGTGATATGGGAAACATAATCAAATTTACATATCCGATATTGACAATTGAGCTGAAAATTATTTTGATTTAAAAGGTTGGAACTTGGAAGTTGTTTTCAATTTCAGAATAATTACAGATTTTCAATGAGAGCATGACCACATCTTTCAACTGAAAACCATGTACGCAACTCTCCATCCCATCTTGCTTAAATATCCAAAAACACACTCCCACAAGCTATGCCTTATATTTAATTATATTCATACACCTTCAATTCACCCCAATAGTGCACAAAATCACATAAATGATAATATAAGTTGGTTTGAATTATCTAATTCAAATGTCATTTGAAGTAGCTGGAATGAGGTTGAAAAGAAACTATAAATTATGAGATTGTTTGGTAAAATGTCTAGAAGTCGAGTGCGCTATTGCTCACAACTAAACTTTTGACAAAATATGTCTATAAACATTGTCACATTGAGCTGTAAAAGAAAAGTAAATGAACCAACCAAGCACTAATTAATACTTTTTATTATTATCTCAAAATGAATGTATTGTTGTTATATCTTCCTATAACCCCTCACCCAACCACTTCGAACCCATGAACTCTACTATAATCATTGGGTTGTTCCCTTGAGTTTTTTATTTTTTATTTTTAAAGAAGCTAGCTAATATTATCAATAATAACTATATAATAAGTTAGTTTGAATCGCTTCAATATGTTGGAGTCCATAAAAAAATATCTAGTATTGACGTAACTCACTCTTTTATATAAAAAATAAATAAATTTAAAAGAAGTATACAAGACACTTCACAGTTGTAATAGGGGAAAAAGTGTGAACTTTTAGAAGATGAGTTTCTTATACTCAAAGCTTAGATTTCTAAGATCACAAAGCTACCTCATGTGGGGAAAAAAGGTGGGATGGAATCTACACTTCTTACTCAACATTTACTAAGCTCCCTTTGCTCTATACCTTGTTTAATGCTCACACAATCTTTCTTTCCATGAAAGGTCTCTAGCCTGGATGTGAACAACCTAACTCTAGTTATTAATTTTTGCTTTTCTTTTGGATATGTCCATACTATAATATAATAGGATTCATGAGCAATGTTGCATTGTTCGTTGACACGTACATCTCTACATACCAAATATACATACTATCATTCGTGTGAGTCACAAGTCACACGTGTTTCGGTATAAATCCTAATAAAACTTAAAATAAATGGCAAAAAAACTATGGTCTTGACCTAGCATTATCTCACAACTTAGTCAATGTGGTAACTACCCATATAGTGAGAGTTGATAGATGAGATCTCAATGGGGAACAAGAGGTCAATAAGGATTGATGGAGATAGAGATGGTCCCATCCCTCATGTGACATGTGATTTTGCTTCCTTCTCCTAATCCTATCCAACCCTAACCCATGTCTACATTACACATACCCATCAACAGTTGTGCATCTCTCACTCTCCCAACAAGTACTTTTTTGCTCTTTATTACACCAAAAGATGGATGAGACCTCTTGCAAGCAAAGCACATCTCTTTAAGCACCACTCCACATTTTGGGAAGTCTGTGGGCCTAAACAACCTCCCACATGATTCTAACTACATTAATATTGCTACCAAGTGCTTTTCCTAACTCGACATAGAGAGATATCCAAGATCTGATCCTAATTAATAATAACATACATTTGTAATCTTTTTCTCTCTAGTACATCCTAATTCCTCAAAACAACTAATAGTACAATATACATACAATACTAGTCGAACTTAAAGAAACTATATATACACCCCTACGTATATTCATACATACCTTATTATGTAAAAATGCCAGCAGCCGATTAGCAGTCAATAACCACGCACGTTCTTGGGAGGCCAGAAATAGGGTAATTGCCACCACTGCATGTTCTGATGCAATTGATAAGCAGAGCTCGTGACCCTTTGTGTTTGTATTAACAATTCTAGACAACCTGTAATGTAATTAGTGTTTGCTAGTAATTTTTCTTGTGTTTTTACTCTTAACATTACAATGTCTGCGCAGAAAAGAAGATATGTATTCAAACTCGAGTCTGAGACTTCTCGAACAACAGACAGTGCACGCCATGAACGCTAGCTAGCTATCATTACTAGGATAAAAACCAATTCTCAGTTCTGAGGACCTATACTCGATCATTTCAAAGACTCGGGATCAAAGACAATAACAACGCAACATATTACATACTATCTATTTTCGGTAGCATGTATGTTCAATTTGTGTCAAAAACAGGACCTCAGCTGTATTTATCAGAGTTTGTCAAATATTGGTTCGAACGTAACTCATGACAGGCAAGAGAATAACAAGAAGAAAAAGAAAGTTGATATAGCGACATTTATGAACAAGACCATGCCTTCAGTAAAGAACCAAAACTATATTTGTCCTGGTAGTATCAAACAATTCCTTTTCAATTATCTTATCACGTACTAGTGATGCGCTCCAAGCATGCTTTGAAACACAGTCAAGTTGCTTCTCAAGAATTCAAGTTCGACTGTTTCACTAATTAACTGATGTGTCTAGGATGGGAGGACTAGATGCACAAGTAGATTTGATAAGCCCTATTCTATTGTTAATTGAGGCTATCCTTATAAACCGATAAGATGGGTCACTCCTCGCTATCTTTTTCAACAAAAATATAAATATACCCTTCTTTTATTGATGCTCGTAGACAAGGCCGTTCCTAACATTTGTTGGGCCCGGGGCGATGTAAAAATGTGGGCCCCTAGTATAATTTTTTTATTAC
>JAYMTE010002135.1:0-11754 GCA_036897545.1 Pelargonium fulgidum
TCGGGGGAAAGTTCGTCAACACGGTCAGGGGATCCGGCTTCCCGGAGATTAGCCTCGACGATCTGACCGTTGAATTCTTTGACTCCGGCAGTGGCCTCCGAGGGAGTAGCTCTGATGCGGGCGCTGGTAATGGTGCAACGCCGTCGTCGCAGAGGCGGGGGAGGTCGGTGTCGAGGCAGGTGTCGGCGAGAGTGTCGGCGACGGGGAGTGATGGGAGGGGCAGTGTTGGTAATTGTTCGGGTCGGGGGAGGGTAGTTCCGGAAAGTGATTCTAGGAGGAGGCGATCTATGTCTGTGGTTCGATACCAAATCAGCGATTCGGAGGTGAAATTCTTTGCTCTCTGGTTTATTCATTTAGAGATCGTTAAATGTATTACAAATTTGTGAATTGTTTCTGATTTTGAATAGCTCATTGCGTTATTATTTGTTTTAGATCTCTCATAATTTTAGCTATGTTATTGGGCTTTGATTTATAAGTAAAGAATGGATTTTGGCACTTCATACTTTCAATTTTACTTGTCTTGTGTTGTTATTGATCATTTTGTGTTTTAAGAGAGAAGATATAATCATTGGAATGTACATTGTTTCTTGTTAACTGTGTTGAGTTTAAGGAAAACTTTTAACATGTTTTGTGTGTTTACTTTGATTTCCTCTTGCAAAGGATAGAGTGATCTAGATAGTTCTCGGAAGTCTAGCAGTCAAGCTAGTTCAAAGAGTCTTGGCATTGCAAACAACAAAATGCTCTCTTCAAACAAGCTGACTGCTCCAAATCATAAACAGGGTTTGAGAAGATCTCTTAGCCAAAGAGATTTTAAGTCAAATGACGGCTATTCTGTGAGTATTTTCCATTTTCTATGGCTTATGTAAAAGAAACTCATATTCCGTTGTTTTGTTGAAGAAAAATTGTCAGGGATTTTTTTCCTATAAAAGTGACTAAAGGACTTAGAGACCTTTGATACCCTCACACTAACTTTATTTTTCAGACACCCTCTTTGATGCTGTTTAAAGTTCATTGTCCCACTTGTTTATCAACTGAACTGAACTGAGTATAGAAAATGTTTCTCCACCTTTCAGAGTCAATCATCTACTCTAACCGATGATGAAGGAAGAGAAGCTTATTCGGGTCACAATGGGATTGAGAGGACAGTACGAGCACTTTATGCCCAAAAGAAGGTTAATTTATTTCATAAAATATGACAATTGTGCTGATTGAACTTATATTTCTAGATTTGTCACTTATTGGTGTTGTCTCTTGTTTTCTTTCAGGCAGAACACCCCACTGGGATTGATGTCAATGGTGGGTTGTATGAAGCAATGCGAAAAAAACTTAGAAATGTTGTAGAAGAGATCAAAATGGAACTTGAGCAGGTTTGTAATTTCTTGTTCCATTAACATCTTTCTAATATTATGTGCGCAATTTTTTATGCATTCTTAGTACGGTTCCCTAAAATTTAGGGCGGTTCCACGCAATTCATGCAGACAGCTGTAAAAACAAAGACCTTTAATGGTGATCACTTGCAGTCAAACAGTACTGCTCTTCAGGTTGCTTCTACATTAAGAAGGAAACATGCAACTAAACAGGAGCAGGTATGAGTAAAACAACTCTTGTCATATGTTACTGAATTATTTAGTTGAAATAGAGGATTCTAACTATAAACAGATTGCCTGCATTCATATATGTGTAAGAATGGTGTTAGTCGCAACTTTCTTAACTAATATGTGAAATATACTAGAAATGAAAGAAAATTTTACCCTGGGAAACAGAATACGTAATATTGCCAGTTAATATATATGAGTACATTTTCTGTGATTTATGGGGAAGATAGTTTATCAACAGTTTCCATTGGTTCCGTGATTCTCAACTGCCTTCACAAAATGTCAACATCAGCTTGGCATGTTTCAAGCTAGGAATTATCTTAAATGAGAATATGACATTTTACTTATATTTTCTAATAGTAATTGTTTTCTTTCTTGACTTGACAGTCAGAGAAGCGCGCACAGGATTTATCTACAGAGGTAGTGCTGAAGGAGCAACGCGATAGCGAGCTTACTAAGATTGTGAAAGAATTGCGTCCTAATCTGAAAAACAATGTTGCTGAGGAAAAACAATCCCATCCAAGAAGGGTACTATTTTCTCATTATCTTTTGCTTTATTGCTTAGTCTTGCATTAATTTGATTATGTCAATATATTTTTGCTCTGATATGGTCATCTCCACATTATAGTCATTGATGCCCAGTAAATATGATAGGTTTCCTTGGTAGTAAATGAGTGTATTTTTTTTCTCTCAGAGTAATGACAGAAACAGAATGTCCAAGCGATTGGCCGAAGAGGCAGAAAAATATTTTGAGGATTTCATTTCGAACGTTGAAGACACTGATATTTCATCGTTAGATGGAGAGAGGAGTGATACGTGCTCTGCCATGGGAGGAATAGCCAGGAGGCCCGGGACAGGAACTTTTCATAGTCCACTCGTATCAACAGCTCCCCCTATTGGAACGGATGGAGTTGTTCTGCCTTGGCTGCAGTGGGAGACTAAAACCGAAACTTCTCCTCTATCATGTAATAACGAGATGGAGCCACCCGAATGTACAAAAACTATCGTATGGGATGCGGCTCAGGTAATCCTGACAGTTTTCATTTGGTAGACATCAATAATTACCGCAACAACTACAAGTTGTATTTATTTTCTTCCATTTTCATGTTCTCTTTCAGGAAGCAACCAATGTGCAAGATCATAGCATTTATTCGATGAGCAGCCAGGGAAGTTGGAGTCCAGGAGTTGTAGATGGTCCGTCAGTAAAAACTAGAGATTACATTTGCAGCAAGCTCGGAGAAGCAGCGAGATACCCAAACGCAAACCAATCTTTGTCGGGTTTGCGATTGGACATGGATGACTACCTGAAGCCTAAAAGCAGTGAAGAATATGTGTTGGAGAGATGGTGTCAACGAGAGAGGATTAACTCAGGCAATATGGTCCTATGCAACCGCATGTTATTTTAGAAATAAGTTGGGCTCAAATGTTGTTTTTCGTCAGTTCCTATGTATAGATAGATAGTCTAGATTGTAATCTTCCAAACTTGAGCAGTAAAATTAAGTTTGGCAAAATAAATGAGAGACAGTAGGTTTTATTCAACTGTTTTCGCAGATGAGTAGTCAAGTTGTCATTAGAACATAAATAGCTCGCCCGTCTTTAATATTATACCGTGCACAACAAACGTTACTTTGGTCATTAAATTTTAGTTCAACAGTAAAAGATGTTTCGTCTGATATGATACGAGTGTTTTTATTTCTATTTATATAAAATTTAAGGAGAAGTGGCTTAATATGATACGTTTATATTTGTATTCTCGTAGAACAAAATGAACAACTCGATTTTCTTAAAATGTATATTTCTCAAATAAAAATAGAAAGCAATTTCATTTGGGTACCTACCTCATCAAATTTTAGGCTAAAAGACTCATCCTTTTTTAAACCTGTAGTCTATCTAAACCATTGAATTATTATTTATTTTTTTATTTTTTTTGAAATTTTTTTTTAAAAAAAGCTTTTGAATTTTGAAAACTCCAAAAAAATTATTTTGATTTTTTGTATTACTCTTTAGTTTGTTTATTTTAAATTAAGATTCCTAGGGGATATGCATAAAAAAAATTCTTAGTGGATATATACCATGTTAGTCGTTAATAGTACTTCAACTATGTTAACTGATTTTGTAAATAAAGATAATTATTATGGTTAATGACGTGTACCAATAAACTGAAGAAATAGCCCTAGACCCGGAGATCATATCTCAGATTCTCAATTCAAGATCAGCGTAATTAGGAATCAAATAGATAAATATTAATGATAAAAATAGCACAAAAGTAGGAAAACAGTTTTTTTGATATTTACATTTCTGAGTAATCGGTTATTGAAAATAATGATCAGTAGATTTGTTATAAATAGAGAACCAGACTTGCTTATCTCTAACTGTGTAAAGTCTGAGAGTGTGTTAGCTCATAATTAATCTTAAGCTGTGTAATTAATTAGTACAAAAGAATTATCTAGGAAATTAAT
Organism: Pelargonium fulgidum; assembly: GCA_036897545.1. Lineage (NCBI taxonomy): Eukaryota > Viridiplantae > Streptophyta > Magnoliopsida > Geraniales > Geraniaceae > Pelargonium > Pelargonium fulgidum. The sequence continues at coordinate 4,055 of JAYMTE010002135.1, forward strand.
TATAGGTAAGTGAAGAAGATCCATCCATGGGAATAACAGAGGAAGAGATTAACAATTGGCTTCCCATCACAAAGTCCAGAGATGCAAAATGGTGGTACTCTGCTTTCCACAACATCACTGCCATGGTTGGTGCTGGTGTTCTTGGTCTCCCCTATGCCATGTCTCAACTTGGATGGTAATGTTTACTTATTTATTTATCAATTTCATTGTGCTTGTTTAGCTTGTTTAATTACTTGGAGATGAATGTTTACGTGGCCACAGCTCCTGCTACAACAATGTCTAAAGATTTTTGAAGAAAATGTCGTTTGGCGTTTGTTTATAGACTTTTAGGCTTGCAGGAGCTCTCTGCACAGGAGGTGGGAGGCTCCCGTGAGTTTTCGTGCCCACAATGTCCTTCAAACTCAGAAAGATGGAGAGAGTCTGATCCTGTTAATTAATAAAAAAATACATAGTAATGTTGACCAACAATTGTTGTGGTTGACTTAGATCTGTTATGGTAGATCAAAAAAAGTATACATCAAGGTCGACTCATATCTGTTATAGTCGACCATAGAATTAACTAATTAAGTTATACTTGTTTTTAGTGTTTGCATTAGACCTATATGTATATGGATTGACCTAATTATATATATATGAACTTACACTTATGCTCTCGATCAACCAAGATGTGTCGGAGGTGCTTATCACAGGTCGAACAGTTTTATCGAACAGTCTTGTAATTCAGAATTCATTTTCGCCACCGGCAATGACAGAGCTAGAGTGGTCCGTAGTAGGCCAGCATTATAATGATATAATCTAGCTTTTGTATGTGTACAGGGGAGCCGGTGTTACAATAGTGGTGATGTCATGGGTGATCACTCTGTACACGCTATGGCAAATGGTGGAGATGCACGAGATAGTGCCCGGAAAGCGATTCGACAGATACCATGAGCTCGGCCAGGAGGCTTTCGGAGAGAAGCTCGGCCTGTGGGTGGTGGTGCCCCAGCAGCTGATGGTCGAAGTCGGCGTCGACATTGTCTACATGATCACAGGAGGCCAGTCCCTGAAAAAGTTCCACGACACCGTTTGTCCGAGCTGCCACCAAATAAAGCCCCCCGGGTTCATTCTCATCTTCGCCGCCGTCCACTTTGTCCTCGCCCACGTCCCGAGCTTCAACTCCATCTCCGGCGTATCCTTAGCCGCTGCAGTCATGTCATTGAGGTAATGCAACAGAGCCAGGGATGGCCACTAGTTGGCACGTGCCCACCCCAACTTTATAAGTAACAATTTTTAACAGTTGAAATGTAATGTTTTTGCAGTTACTCTACTATTGCTTGGGTAGCGTGCGTCAAAAAGGGTGCCCAACCCGGTATTGAGTACACTCCAAGGGCGTCCACGGAGACAGGAATGGTGTTTGGGTTCCTGAGCGCATTGGGGAATGTGGCGTTCGCGTACGCGGGGCACAATGTGGTGTTAGAGATCCAAGCGACAATACCTTCCACACCCGAAAAACCATCCAAGATCGCAATGTGGAAAGGATGTGTTGTTGCTTACATTGTTGTTGCTCTGTGTTACTTCCCCATTAGTTTTGTTGGTTATTGGGTGTTTGGCAACGCGGTTGAGGACAACATCCTCATCTCCCTCTCAAAACCGTCTTGGTTGATTGCTGCTGCAAACATGTTTGTTGTGATTCATGTCATAGGAAGTTACCAGGTATATATATGTGTGTGTGTGTGTGCCTACATAAGTATTAATTAAACATGTTAGTTTGTTGTTTTATGCTTATAATGGGTTCATTTTTGGGATCTATATATGTAGCTTTTTGCTATACCAGTGTATGACATGATAGAATCAGTGATGGTGAAGAAAATGCACTTCAAGCCCACTTGGTATCTTAGATTCTTCGCCAGAAACATATATGTTGGTAAGCAATATTTATGTACTAATGACAAGTTTTTGGAAGATACATGAATTGATGATCATGAAAATTACATCATATGTGTTTGGTTTTTGTGCAGCATTCACAGCCTTTGTTGCAGTCACATTCCCTTTCTTTGGAGGGCTTTTAAGCTTCTTTGGAGGATTTGCTTTTGCTCCAACTTCATACTATGTAAGGACCTAGAATCTCAACCATGATTTGTTGGTTTAGACTCTCAGCCAATAATTCATGGCCAATGAATTGTTCATTTCATTATTTAACACTCATGTCCGCCCCAAAGAATTTGTCTGCCTGTATTCTTGTGTCTTGGCTGAGAGTCTTAGCTAATAAATAATGGCTGAGATTCCGGCACTCTATGTATATATATGAACTCACTGTTTTAGTTTTCTTTTTGAGTTGAGAAGTGTCTAATTGTATCATAATTTTGATTTCTGCAGCTCCCATGCATAATTTGGCTTATCATATGCAAACCAAAAAGATTCAGTCTATCTTGGGTTATAAACTGGGTGAGTGTATAGTTGTTATATATGAAGTAATTATTGAAATTGATGTTCTTCAAATTTATTTGGAACTACTTATATATTTGGGTGAATATGGTTGTTTTTCAGTTCTGCATCATAGTTGGGTTTGCATTGATGATTTTGGCTCCAATTGGTGCATTGAGGCAGATAGTTCTTCAAGCCAAGCAATTCAAGTTTTACTCTTAGATTGTTCTCTTTGTAACACTGGTGGAGGAGAAGATAGCTAGATAGTAGTCTTGGTTTGGCTTTGATGTGGTAGTTTTTTTTCTTCTTTTTTTTCTATCCAATGGTATGTGTACATAGTTTTTTTCTTCTTCTTCTTCTTCTTCTTGTTTTTAAATTTGGAGAAGAACCAGAATAAGTTTGAGAATACATCTCTCTTTGCATTGGACTTAAATCTTCAAATTATGATGGACATGGCATGACAAAATTCACTCTTAATTGTGTATATAGTCGGAAAAGTATAAGAAACTATGTAATTTTGAATTTTAATGACTTCTTTTTTGTAAGGAATTTTAATGACTACTTATTTAAGGAGATTAATCGGTTGAGATATTTCTACTAATCAAGTTTTGAATTGTAACTCGAAAATATTATCATAAACAGAACGAGAGTGACACTTACGAACATTGTTTGGAGGAATGATGAGGGAATATCACCTTATAAGTCTCCCTGACGCATCCACTACCCGACCATAAAATATGTTTTGAGTTTTTAGTCCAGCTCAAGAAAGCACGAGAAAGCAAACATCAACAAAAGCAGAGTGACAACTATAAAGGTAATTAGATTTATTTACCATAAATAGAGACGTCACAAGCAATTAAGAGGTAGGTTTTACTAGACTATATTCAGTGCTCAAATTATTAGCTTACTACTTAGATTTAACTCAAACATGATATGTGATTCAGTCGGAGGCACAAGGAGATTGCGATAGGGAGTCGAGAAAACTAGTGGAGTAACATTTAGTGAACCGGACGTCAACTATAAATCCATCTATTGAGATTCACTCTAAAGGGTAAGGTAGAACCTAATGGAAGACAAATTAAAAAGAGTAGGAGAATCCAATACGCCAGTGAAGAAAGTAGTGTAATGGACAATATAACTGGATAAGGGAACACGCTGGTGGAGAGATAGACTATTGTGATTCAATTTGATTATAGGCAAATAGTTTTAAATGAAATGAATATTGTTTAAGAAACATTAACATCCCAGTCAAAATACTATAAAAACAGAAATAAATTATGGAATCCATGTGATTAAGATGACATCGCTACTAAAAACCATCGGGACAAGTGTTTTAAGACACTTGTTTCTATTTAAACCTCAGATTTAAGTATCGATTATTAAGCTTGCTTATAAAAAAAAAATATAGCTGCTCCATATGATTCCATGTCTGTATCGCAACAAACTGCACTTCCCGAGGCAGGCACAAAAATCAATAGATGATCCATATAGATTCCTCCCATTTATTTTATCAAGAACTGCCTCTGGCGTCACCAATTATCTCTCTACTCACAAAACGCCACCAACTCTTGTCAAACACATTCCATAAAAGATAACATTAACCAAAGCAATCAGCAATCAACAATCAACAACCAGCAGAGAAGACAACACCCATACTGATGATGATGAAGATGATGCTCTTGCTGCTGCAACCAATCTATATCCACTTCACCACCTCCCTTCCTTTCCTTTATATACAATTCCTTCTTTTCCAACCTCACATTCACAATACACTCTCCACAAAACTTGTATACAAGAAACAACAAGATGATGGGCTATGGAGTCAATGGCTATCCGGCACCAATGGCTAGAAAGATCGGCGTCGTCAACAGCAAGATTGGCGAGTATGATGTACCGGAAGGAATGGATATCCGAGGGCGATATGATGAAGAGTTTGCCAAGATCCTCACCCGGGATGCTCTGCAGTTTGTGGCTGATCTGCAGAGGGAATGCCGGAACCATATCAAGTATGCCTTGGAGTGCCGCAATGAAGCCAAGAGGAGTTACAACAAGGGGGGGCTCCCGGGGTTTGATATGGCAACTAGGCACATCAGAGACATGGACTGGACCTGCGGGCAAGTCCCCCCTGCTGTTGCTGACCGGAAGGTGGAGATAACGGGACCTGTCGAGAGGAAGATGATCATCAATGCACTCAACTCTGGTGCTAAAGTTTTTATGGTAAGTAAATAACAAACATTTAACCACCAATATAACGACAATATAAGGTATGTAATATGTGTTGTGCAATTTATTGAATTGTATTTTAATAGGCTGACTTTGAAGATGCACTGTCACCGCACTGGGAGAACCTTATGCAAGGGCAAGTTAACTTAAAGGATGCTGTTAATGGGACTATAACCTTCCACGACAAGGCGAGGAACAGAGTCTACAAGCTTAATGATCAGAAGGCCAAGCTTTTTGTCCGTCCCAGAGGTTGGCACCTACCGGAGGGCCACATTTTCATTGATGGAGAGCCAGCAACTGGTTGCCTTGTGGATTTTGGCCTTTATTTTTACCACAACTATGCAGCATTTCGCCAAAACCAGGGTGAAGGGTTTGGACCTTTCTTCTATCTCCCCAAGATGGAGCATTCAAGGTAACGAGTTCCTACAATAATCTTTAACTAAATGTCCTCTATTTAGAAAAGGGATATATGTTCTATGTTATGTTAATTGCAGGGAAGCAAAAATATGGAATAGCATGTTTGAGAGGGCGGAGAAGATGGCGGGAATCGAAAGAGGAAGCATCAGAGCTACTGTTCTCATTGAAACACTTCCGGCTGTCTTTCAAATGGATGAAATCCTTTATGAGCTAAGGGATCACTCCGTCGGTCTGAACTGCGGTAGATGGGATTACATTTTCAGCTACATCAAGACTTTCCAGGCTCACCCAGACCGCCTGCTACCCGACAGGGTTCAGGTTGGAATGACTCAACATTTCATGAGAAGTTACTCTGATCTCCTCATCAGGACTTGCCATAGGCGTGGAGTACACGCCATGGGTGGAATGGTATGTAATGCTATAAATAAACTTGTGTCTCTTAGCATTTTTAGTACTCCCTCCGTCCCAAAATGAGTGTATATTTACTAATTAACTTGTTATAACAATACTATTGACAATTCATGTATAACTAATGTACTCATTTTGGGACGGAGGGAGTAAGATTTAGAGTTTATGGGTTGGGATAATGAACTCCAAATTGAATTGTTTAACAGGCAGCTCAAATTCCAATAAGAGATGATCCAAAAGCAAATGAGATGGCTCTAGATTTGGTGAAGAAAGACAAGCAAAGAGAGGTTAGAGCAGGGCATGATGGAACTTGGGCGGCCCACCCGGGGTTGATCCCGGCCTGCATGGAAGTGTTCAACAATACCATGGGCAATGTCCCCAACCAGATCCAAACTATGAAAAGAGAAGATGCAGCATGTCTTACAGAAGAAGACCTCATACAGAAGCCTAGGGGTGTTCGAACCCTGGAAGGTCTGCGGCTAAATACCAGAGTGGGAATCCAGTACTTGGCAGCATGGCTCACTGGAAGTGGCTCAGTGCCACTTTACAATCTCATGGAAGATGCTGCAACAGCTGAAATTAGCAGAGTTCAGAATTGGCAGTGGCTCAAATATGGAGTAGAATTGGACGGAGATGGGCTTGGAGTGAGAGTGAACTCGGAGCTGTTTGGCAGAGTGGTGGAAGAAGAGATGGGTAGGATTGAGCGAGAGGTGGGTAAGGAAAAGTTCGCAAAGGGGACGTACAAGGAGGCTTGCAAGCTTTTCACACGACAATGCACAGCCCCAACACTAGATGATTTTCTGACTCTAAATGCCTACAACCATATTGTGGCACATCATCCCAAGGGAATGTCTAGGCTCTGAATGAGTTCCCCCATATATGTTATACTTATCATATTCAGTTCTTTGGTTATGTTCATCTCTTTCAAATGTTTGGTTTGGTTTGGCGTCAGTCTTGTGTTACCTCTCTTGTATTCCTACTATTAATGAATAACAAGTGTTCGACTTTGTGATCTAGTGAAAACAAGGAAACAAATGTCAAAGTATAGTCGAAAACCAGACATACCCAATTCTCATTATCTCAATCAAACCATAACAAACCAATGTAATGCAAACACCATCAGTCAACAAAACAGTAAAACGGTTGTGATCCAGTGAAAACAAGGAAACAAATGTCAAAGTATAGTCGAAAGCGAGACATACCCAATTCTCATTATCTCTATCAAAACATAACAAACCAATGTACTGCAATATACAGCATCATTCATGATTTAACAAAACAAGTAAATGGAATTAGGTCAAAGCCAACTCTATGGAATTAGGTCAAAAATGATGCAAGCCAACTCTATGGAATTAGGTCAAAAATGATGCAAGCCTACTCTATGGAATTAGGTCAAATTATTCAATTTTGCATTGCACAAAGAAATAGCTAATCTTCTTGACAAATCACATGAATGCCAGTTGGGAAGCAATAGAAAGAAAAAAGAACAATATGCAAGAATCCATTAGCATAAAACAAAGATTGTGAATTTGATGTGTGTTTAATGGGTAAATTATCCCTCAAAACTACATTCATTTGATCATATCATAAAACAACATACTGTAAATTACACAAATAAAAAAGAAATGAAATTAAGAGGATGATAAGAGAAGACACAGAACCAGAAATAAAAAGTGATGAACTTGACCAATCTCTTCCGTGGCGAGTCCACTCTGTGTCGTCCTCAGTCTCGACTCGGTTCTTTTGTTGTTTGTTTCACTATCAGATGTATGTAGTGGCAAACGTAAGGCAAAAGGCCCATAAAAACTATTTTGGGCCTATTATCATAGTTTCAAGCCTCACCCATAAACAGGTTTACTGAAATGTAGTACAGTAGTATATATTAGGGTTTTTCATATTAACCGCACAAATTGAAAATAATTGTATTAGGGTTTAGACTTTATCAAGTGCTTCTAATTTATTACTAGTTTTTTCTCCAAATGATGTCCGGGTCTTTGATGAATAATTATCATTTACTCTATGATAAATTAAATTGTATACTATTTTATTAGTGTGTTAAAGTTTTTGCAATCCTATATTCTTAATTTACTCTATTATATTTTAAAAAATTATGATAGTAATTAAAAAAAATTAGTATTTCATCTACAATTCTTATTATATGTAAGATATAAAACTAAAAGAAATGTGTATTTGAGGTTTTAAATTTTTTTATTAAAATAAATTTTAAATCAATACTCAAAAGAAAAGTT
>JAYMTE010002136.1:0-11751 GCA_036897545.1 Pelargonium fulgidum
TCCGCTGCTTCTTCTGCGTCTCCACCAGCCTCTCATCCACAATCGACGACGACGACGCCTCCGACACCAAGGAAATCCCTTTCGCGTCATCCAGATTCAACCCTAGCCCGAGAGCGTCGAAGTCGCGGTCCACGTCTCCGGCGCCGTCGTCGTAGGTCCGGAGGAGACCGTCGTAGGTAAGACCCTTGTCGCCGTCGATGAAATCGCCGTAAGTGCGGAACACTTCGTCGAGGATGGCGTTGATCTGCTCGTCGCTGAACTTGACTCTAGGGTTTACGGCGACGACCAGAGCGGCCATCTCCGCCCTGTCGAGGCCGCCATCGCCGTTGGCATCGAATTGCTGGAAAATTCTCTTCACCTTCTCTGATCTGGAGCCTCGGGTCGACATTCTTCTCTCGTTCCTTAAAAAAAATTCAACAGTCCTATAATGAAATGGAGGAGGAGGAAAAAAGATGGGAAATTTTTGGAAGTGAAAGAGAACCCAGAAGAGAAGAAGAGAGAAACAACAAAAACAGCAATGTAAGTGGAGATGGGTAAGAGGAATATGAAGCTAAATGTAGCTGAGTGTTTCAGGTTGAATGGTGCTCACAAGGTGTTTGTGTTATTGTCTGTGTGAGCTATTGAATCCTTATTTTCATTGGATCTATACTCTTGTCTCTGGAACTGGGAGGAGAGAGAGAGAGAGAATAAAATGTTAAAGAGATAAAAAAGAAAAGGGGATAACAAAACAGGAGAGAGATGGAGATGGGACTCTCTCGCGTCTCGAGTCTCTTCCTGTTTTTCCTTATTTTTTTCAATTTCTCAATTAAATTTTGATTGCTAAATTGATTTTTCTTTTTCTTTTTTCTTTTTTAGGATATGAATCTGTGATGAGGAATGGGTTGTATGTGGGGCTCTATAGCCCTACCATAAAGCTGACTTCTTTTTATTAAATTTTTTGTTGGGTCAAGACTCAAGAAGAATAATTAAGAAAATAATAGAAGAAAATTATGTTAATTTGGGTATTTTAAGCTGGTTGCTGGTAATGGGCTGTCAGTTGGGCAGTGTTTTTATTTTATTTTTATTTTTTGCTTGTGTTGTTGTTGGTGTGGAGAAAGGGAAGATTTTGGTGCAGCCAGATGGAAAGCAAGTGTTGGTAGATAGAGAAGAGTCCAAATTAGAAGCAAAATTAAGAAAAACAAAACATAACAAATATACTGTAACAAGCAGTAGAGTAGATGGAGTGAGGTAGCTTTTGATTTTGTTAATCTCTCTACTAACCCCATGATTCCTAGTGCTTCTTACTCATCTGTAAACTGTAAAGTACAAGTAAAGGCCTTCTTTTTCTTTGAAATCTGAATATTTTTCCTGCTTGAACTTTCATCATATGCATAAATAAGTTAGAGGTGCTAGGGTTTAACAGGAGGGGTTGGTGCCTCGTCTCTTCCTTTACTACAAAGTTGTCGTCCTGATAGTGAGTTTTTGCTCTGATGGCAAATTCAAAGTAATTTAGAATTTACATTGTGAGAGCGGCGAAGCTTTGAGATGTTTTCTAACGGTGGCTTTGCTCATTGGTCTCTTGCACAATCCCTTGCATGAGTCGATCGACAACAGAGTAGCAGTAAGTGTCGGAAGCGATTATGGTTGAAGATACTATGAGGGCCATGAATGGTTGTCTTTGGGCGAGGACGATAGGTTTTTGGTCTTCCATAGTGCTATAATTCTGGCTACAGAAAAAGACCGTTAGATCAACTATCGTGTTGGTGGCTAGATCAACTAGCAGACTCGGTGGTGGCGCAAGGCGGTTGGCAGAAGCCTCCAAGAGCTCGTCTTAAGTTTAATGTTAGTAATGCACTTCAAGTCTCAAGATTATAACAAAACCGATGCAAGATGGGTTGTTCGTAATAGTTTGGGTAAAATTTGGGGTAGCGGATGTCAAGTTGGAGTGAAGTTCCAATTGTGGAGGGTGGGGCAACCCAAGAAGCTTTGGATTGGTTGGTGGCCTGGGGTGGCATCAAGTTTCTATTGAGTCGGTTTAATTTTATTGTCAGTTGTTCGTGCTCTTTTGGCTGATGTGAGATTTTTAGTGCATTCGACTTAATTATTTAGGATGAGGGAGATGATTTTTAGTGATTTTAGTATGATAGTTCAAGATAACTTATCCATTGTGGTTCAACTTGATTGTGTCATTCTATGTAGTTCTGTGAACCAAGTGACTCATGTTTTAACTACATATTCGGCTTTTTTGTCAAACTCGTTTGGATAGTTTATGTTGATTGGGTATCTTAATATAATGGCTAACTTCACTTAAATATTGTGAATTATAAACATTTTTTATTAAACTACTCTAAACTATATATTTTTCACATCATTTAGCTACCTTTCAAGCTATTATTCGAATTTAATCACTTTTGTCCTAAGAATAGTGGAGAAAAGTTGTGCACATCAAAATCACCCTCTCTATATATATTGATAGTATTCTCATAACTCTTTGTGTCCTTTTAAAGTAAAGATTACACGATATATTAGCTAATTAAAATGAAATTTGATAATGGTTTCAAGATTATGACTGATCCAGTATTTGTTAATTTGAATTAGGTTGGTAAGATATACGTGAATCCAATTACTAGATATAGAGGTTGATAATGACGCACAGCAATAATAAGATAATTAAGAGTATTTGATTTGGCTAAGTAGCTACCTTGCAAACCATTATTTAATTAGTTGTTAATGATGTGTTGGTCTTATTCTAATAATGTAATGCTACTAACCGGCTAAAACAGCTATCTAAAACTGGTACACAATGAGTCAAACTCAATGAATCAGTCTACAATATCTGTAAAATAACTACAAAATGTTTTAAAACTTAGACCAAAACCACCTATCCAATATTTAAACCACCTGAAAATTAAAAGTAAACTCACTGAAATCTACCTAAATCTGATACTTGATTTTTTATTGATTTCTGTATGTGAATAGCAATAGTAAAAAATAATAATAATAACTAGCCTTGTTACCACTTATTTTAACTATCCATTTGACAAATTTTCTTTTAAATTTAAGTGACGTCACTCTCCTTGACTTAATTTAAATTAATTTAAATAATTTGTAGCTTAAATTCTTTATTTTTTTAATATAATATATATTACATAAAAATAAAATAATAAAAACCAACTCACAAAGTTATCGAGTTATGATGTTCTGCTCGAGATTGACTCGTTTATTAAAGATTAAGTCTAATCTTGAGTTTAACTCGAGCACGACTATAATAATCTTAACACAAATATTTAACAAGTCGAGGTCAACCAACTTATCAAAGATTTGAATCACTCACAAATTTAGTTGACTTGGACAAAGGACTATCCCGTCTACTAATTCAAGTTATGAATTATTAAATTTTTATTTTTTATTTTCTAGTTTCTGGGAAAGAATGGGACAGAAGAACAGAAGAGCACAATGAAATACTTCTTACAACAATTTTGGGAACAAGAAATTAAAATCAAAATCAAAATATGGGCATGGGCAAATTACAGAGTTTTGGCCAACATGACTTGAGAGTCTTTTTATTTTTTTTTGTTCCCAAGTGCTTAGAAATATATTTAAACCTGTTCAAATAACAAACAAAATGAGATGTCATATCGGAATAACTATATGTGAATAAGTGCTTGTTTGTTAATTCTACTCCCTTTTTAAAGGAGATGTCATATCGGAATAACGTAAGTGAACTAGTTCTCACGTAAAATGTAATTTTTTCGATAAACATTTATTGTTTATATGTTAAAGGAATTAATCACGAATGTTAGCTCTTTAGAAAGACAAATTCAGCATGAGAAAAACAAACACCATCATCTCAAAAGCCTCTGAGTTAGTTAGATTCTAAAAATTAAATTTTGACACCAAAAAAAAAAAAAAATGAAACTCTTGTTTAGAAACATAGGAGTACATAAAACCAGTTAGGATGTGTAAATTGATCCAAATTCAACTTTGATTATTTTCACTTTAACCAATAAAGCTATTATACTGCACTCAATTAGTAATTTATTAACTGTAAATGAATGGTGATTGAGGTAAATTGTCAATTTAAAAATTGTTACTATAAGATTAGGAATAACTAACAACAAACTGACAAACTGAAAACTGAGTCATGTTCTGAGATAATGTACCATCATTATTGTAACATGCAAAAGCAGAGTAAAGGGTAATTGAACACAAATTTTATGATTACACAGCATCATTACTGTAAAAGAAAATGTTGAAAAGGTCAAAATTTAAACAGGAGAAGAATAAAAAGTTCTACTTCAATTTCTTTTCTACTTCAATTCAATAGGCTTAGTCTACTAATCAAAGCCACTATAATAAGAAAAAAGAAGAATTTAAACATGGAGATTGTTTGTAGTTAAATTCGACTTCAATCTATATGTAGGTCGCAACTCATGTGTTTATTTCGGCCTTTTTTTCTATATCGTATTATGAGTGATTTTATAACATTCGAGGAATAGTTATAGACAATATTGAATCCATTAAAGCGTTGCTTTGGATCTTGTGCAAGAGAATGTTCAAAGTATTATGAATTTGTTTGATTATGTTATGTCCTTAAAAAAATCAAACTTGTTCGGTCTCATGTCACTGTAACTTCATTTATGTTCTTCACTTCAAAATGTCTTTTTTCTCAATGTTGATCACGAGGGTTAGCTAGTCTTTTGTTAACCCTATTTTTTCTAGCATGGAAAGTTAGAACATCTTAGTCAACAATTTCTTGTATATTGTGTGCTTCCTAAAGTTGCAAACTTACCAACATATCTCCAACAAATGAGAAAAAAGAAACAAAAACATATAGACTACAATGCAATATCAATTATATCTGTATGCAGATTCTCCATCATCAATTTTTGTGAGTATGATTCAACAGCCTCGTTGAGCGGGGGCGCTATCAGAGGAAGAACCGGAAGGTTTTGACAATTGCATATCTCAATCATGTTCCCGTCCGGATCATGGAAAAACAGCTGATCAACCTTGACTCCTCCCTCCTCCACCACAGCACTCACATATGTCATCCCGATCTTCAATAACTCTCTCTTCACTGCTTCAACATCTGCACACTGCATTTACATCATCAATACCAAAATCAAGAACCAATTACCAGACATTGAAAAGAGACTTTTAACAAGGAAACAAACCTGGAAAGAGATGTGATTGCCTTTTGGATTGATAACTGATGGCTTCTGTGGGACATCATTTGACTGCAGCAAATGTATCCCCATCCCATAATTGTATAACCTGCACAAACCCTTCGTTCAGTCATAGGAGCAAAGGGCACGTTTAGTTTTGGTGTATTTCCTCCAGTTTTCTATAGAAAACAGAAAATGAAAACTGTTTTCTACAACTAAACAGACCTAAGCAAGTTCAGAAATGATAAATTGCTAATAACTCACCATGCTCCTTGAAAATCAAAGGAGGAAGGCCTTTTGATGAGGACGAATCCGAGGACATTCTGATAAAATTCGACTGATTCTGTCAAAGATTTGCACTTGTAAGAGACATGATTGAGAGCGAGCAGCGGCTGTTCTTGGTGATCATCCATACCACTCTAAAATCGACGAATGTTGCCAAGAATTCTTGAATAAAAACCAGCAATATATGAGGTTTTATAAGGAGGAATTGGCATGAGCCATGAAGTGATCATTTTGGTCGCTTGCACGTTATGAATTGAGATATAGCTCTTAAATGATCAGATGTTAATTGCTGGATCCAAGTCATATAATACTCATTTGCTTGCAATTTGGTCTGATCTGACGGCTTTTATACATAGAGGTGCGAACCTGTGGAGAGTGCATGTTGAAGCTTGGTTGTTTATTTTATTGTGACAAATAGTTCAAGCAAGCTGCAACATATATGCGTATAATAATGGATATACACTTTGCTTTGTATAAACTTCTTTACACTTCCACTCCAACTTATTTAGAATCATGAAGCATGCATTTGAAAGATAAGATAAAATACTTTACTTCTCTTTATCCTCTCGCTTTGCGAATCTTGTATTGCAACATGCCTTCATTCCCATTCGTACAAGGAAAACATAGTCGGTTGGGCGAAGGACCTTAACATCCCAAAAATGATAAATGACGACATAAATAAAGAGATCGATAACTACAACGAAGATCTGTACATTTTAACTGAGTTTTCGCACGATTAGGATCTAAGCACTACGCCCTCGGTGATCTTCCATCCTGAATCAGAGCACACCATCTCGTATCGGGTTGTGTAGGTCTTGCTGTAGGAATTATTGTTCTCTGGTTGTCTGGCGTCAATCATCTGGGCTGACTCTTCGAGAGTTGCTTCCACTGTAGCTCGCTGCCCATCTGGTGAGACGGTCACACTGTCAATAACCACATTTTCTAGAGAGTATTCCCAGAACCAACCATGTTCTGCAATATCAGCTGCCCGGTCTGTCCATATCTTCAGCATTTTGCCATCCAAAATCTGCCCAATTGGTCCAGGACAAGTTGAATAAGAACTGAGAATAGCTCAGAGCAGTTGCAACTCACTAAAAATTATTTCAATGAATGACAACTAAGGATGTAAATAAAAAAAACGTGCTTCTAGCCCTTTGGATCTATGAATGAAGCGATGCATGTCTGTGCATAAAATCACACCTCTCAAAAAGGCCACATAAATGTATTTTGCTTGTGTTTATCTAGCATACATAAAGAAAGCCTTATCTAGGTATCTTAGCCCATCCAGAAATAATATATCCCAGACTTAACCTTGTTTCTCTCCCTAAGATTCCATTGAGCTTTTGACATGATACTTTTTCGGTTAATATTCTTCCCAAAGCAAAATGAATTGCACAGTACATCTATACATCCGTAATTAATTGAGCCCATATCTTAGGACTTTAGCAACCGGTAAGTAAACTGACTAAATTATGGAGACTAAAGACAAGTTCAATCGTGCAGAAGTCTCAGAACTCTAGTGTCATAAATAAAGAATAAAGATACAGGGCATTGAGGCCTATGAGCAACTACAGAGATGCATGGATAAAGAGTTTTCTCCACATTATAAACAATATAATACCATACCTCTGGCAATTTATCCAGGCAGTGATCAGGTCCAAGAGCCTGAGATTTAATGTCCTGCCACTTACGAACTAGACCTTCTGCAAACCTTGCATCCATTATTGGTAGCTCTTCAGATTTAACACCTGTGAACCCTGCAACATTTTATCTGCATTAAGACCTAAAAAGAAGGTTCTTGCAAAAAATATATAACATGTGCCATGTAGTACGGAATTGAGTGATTGCACATCAATACGCCTTACGCATTTCTTCAATTACTGGCTTGTGGTTGTGGGTTGAAGAAAGAATATGGTTAGGAAGATCAAGATATATAGGCGTGATAGCTCAAAAACAGGGACTGCATGCTAAAAGGTGAAGATTGATCAATACAGGGTGTCAATATATCTAACTAGTGGTGTCAGTGAATGTAAGCTAAAGCTCAATATTAATACAATGGAAGATAAGGTATTTAGGTGTCCTGTAGTTTGAAGCTATATATAAAATTAAAGTGTGCTCTATCATTAAAGCTTACCAACACTGACGACATTAGAAGCCAATGCTGAACCAATTTCTTTACGTACATTGGATGAACCATTTCTACCTGGTAAATACTTCATGGTAGCCAAAGTCATCAACCCAAACACCACACCAGCACACATAATCTTCACACTGGCATCTTTAATTTTGTCAGTAATCAATTCATCACTTGTGCCATCAGAAGTACTATTTCCTGATATCTTGGCAATATTGGTAGAGTCGTCTTGAAAAGAGTTCCCAAGAGTTTCTTCACTTTCTACAGCTGAAAAGGCATAGTTCATCTCAACATCTTCTAGAGGCTTCACATTCTTCTCACTCTGGGCCTGAGGAAACACCTTCTGCAATGCCTGAATTGCACTAGCCTTCACATTGTCTAATACTGCAGTAGCTTCAGCCCCAATTTTCACAATAGCAGCAGCTGCAGCTAAAGGTGAACCACCGGCTCCCTCCAACCTTTCTAAATATCTGAGGACTGTAGGATCATCATAGTAATCTCGAAGTTTGGAATCAATACCTTTTGTGTCCCTAAATCTGGGGAAAACCACCTCCATCAACCAGGTTTCCAACAATTTACAAAGACCTGGAAGATCATTATCATCATCATCATCATCTTTGGAATTTTCCAGTATAAAGTCCACAATAGATGGATTTCTGAAAGGCGAGTCATCACTGTCTAAGCCCAACCATGAGCGACACTCATCAAGTTCGCCAACAAGTAGTGAACACAGGCCTCTCTCCAAAGCAAAGTCCATCTCTCGGTTTTCTCTAAGAGTATAGACAGCACCAGGATTTCCTAGAGCTGTTACCTTGGTTTGCTGAAGTTGTTGGAATAGGTTATCAGCATCTTGGATGAGATGAGGTTTTTTACCCATGAAGGCTTGGGCAACGAGTGCAAGTGCCACACCATAAACTTCAAAACTTTCTGCTGGGATATTATTAGGTGTGGATGCAAATAGATCAACCTTGAATGGAAAAAACAAGAAACTGAGCACCAGGAACAGAATGAACAATCCCAACTCCAACCCTTCCCCACAAAACAAAAGGCAAGGAATGATGCAAATTGTAAGGTTACCTGCTCCGATGCTGTCATATGCATGAAGGCCTGATTCATGAAATCTTCACGGGTGAATCCTCCAGCAATTGCAGCTGCCCCTCCCCCTCCAACAGCCCATAATATGTTGCGTACACCATGAAGACCCTCTTCTCTTCTTCTCCGGTGCTCATCGCCAAGGGGTAAGGCTAGAAGTTCCAGAACACAACGTGGGGTGATCTCTTCCAATGTCTCATCAATTTCAGCCTGCAAATCTGGGGCAAGGCTACTAGCCCCTTCCTCCTACATGATCCAACAGAAGTTTTCATTATTATATTATTGGGTGTATTCAACATGTCAAATCTAAACAATATTGAAACAGTTTCAGCAAAACTAATAACATTATTATTACTATTAATGATAATGCTTACTTCTTTAAGATATTTTATTTCATATTCATCTTTCACATTTTATGTATATCACATATCCATCTCTTTCAAATTATATATTTTACATATCTGTCACATGCTCCCAAGGTTATTGATAACTTTAGGAGAAAGACTCTTAAACAGTTAGTTCATATCTGGCCAGTTTAAAAGAAAAGAGCTACATGTCATACATTTCCTAATATCAAACTTACACAATGTTAAATTTATTATTGAGCTCCCCCTGATATGTAGGTTGGATAAGAGAGATGAGCTTGGACTCGGACTTGCATGTGAATAGGTGGACTTAAGTCGAGAGTATCACTTAACGCTACCCCACACGTGTAGATGGGTCAATAATGTCAAACAGAACCAACTTTGATACTATGTTAAACTTTTAAGTTCACTCCAACCCAAAAGCTTAAACTAAAAGATGGAGGACTCAACTAGTATATCAAATGAAAACGAACTTCACATTTTTTCGATGTGGAAAACATTAACACTCCCACTCACGGACATGCAGGATAACACAATGGACCTTACATGTGGATCAAAGAGGGTAACAACAAAGACGGTCACTATGCCCGAACTCATGTTAAACTTAACTTCAACCCAAAAAGTTTTGGGTTGGAGTTAAGTTTAACACACATCTGAGTTGGTTTATATGAACAGTCTATACCAACCATGGTTTGTTAATACGTTGCAGTAATAACTAATAAATCACTAACTAATATAGTAAATAATGTAAATCATGAAGTTAGCTTATACATAGTCAGTCATAGTCAACAATCAAGATCATAAAGCAAATACTCACTCAACTCCAAAATGAGTGTTTTGCATTCATCTTTGGAAAAAAAATTAAGGATAAGTTAGTGATGACTTTTCCTCATACACATTGTTGTGTGATGAGTCTAATGACTTTTCCTCATATACCCTCATGTGCATCGAGACATTGTCACCTCAATAGATTCTAACTAACTTATTACGGAGATGTTATTAGTAATTCATGAATAAGTAAATTCCAACAAAAGAAAGATACACTCATTTTGGGACAAAATGTATAAAGAAACAAGACACTTATTTTGAGACGGAGAGAGTAATCTAATAAACATCAGTGGAGAAACAAGAAGAAGATAGTAATATGATTACGAAATAAGTAAAAGACTACCTGCAAAAGTTTCAGAGCCCTCTCAAGCAGCTCACAACCTTTAATGAAATCAGGTGGCGACAGTGCCATTGCGTCCCTAGACATGTCAACATAAGCTAGGGCCATTGCCAAGACAACATCTTGTTTGAATGACTTAGGAAGCCTCTCTCGGAGCAACCCCGCTCCAATGTACAGAACCAGCTCAGTTTCTCCTGCTTCTTGTAACACACACAATGCGCCCGGCACCTAAAATCCCGTCAATTTGTGTCAAACTCAAACCAACAAAAAACAATAATATAGAATTATGTACAAAGTTCATTACTCAATTTTCTAAAACCAAAATGTACTAGGGTTAAAATTTCCCCCATACAACTAAAATCTCAAATTCCCTCCAGTTCTTCATTTTCTCAGTAACCAAACAGGAATTAAGTCCATTACTAATAAATCAAGCTTTGCAGGTACATTAAAGAGTAGAGAGAGAACAAAATAGACCTTATCCCAGGGAACTTGGGTGAGGATGGTTTCTTGTTCAGCTTCGGCAAGACCCTGATTGTAGTCTCTACGGGAGCCAGGTTCAGTAAGGGTTTCACAAGCGGCTTGAAGAATCTGCCTCCGGCTAATTAACGCGTCTTGGCTGAATCCGTACTGTGGCGGCTTCGAAACCCTAGCCTCGTAGGCTCTCTTAATGCCATCTCCGAGAAAATGCGTCTCAGCTCCCAGCACCTGCAAGCAAAATCAACCATCAACGCACAACACCAAAAATCCAAAACGACCGGACGCCGCAGGATGAAGAGAGAGAATCAGATGAGAAGCAACCTGATAGAAGTCGATGGGGATGGAGACGTGGCGCTCGGGCGGTGCAGGGAGCGGCGGCGAGAGAGTGGCGGTGGAGGAGAGAGAGTGGTGGAGGTCGGAAGGGTCGGAGGAGGTGGTGGTAGAGGGGAGGAATTGGAAGTCGGAGAGAAGGCGCTCGGCCCATTTGCTGGCGGAGCAAGTGGCGGCGCCACCGCGACCAAGGCGATTCTGGTGGTTGAGCTTGTGGGTTTTGCGAGGGACGGGTAAGGGGAGGAGTGAGGGGCCGTAGAGGCCAATGCCGAATTGTCTCAGAGCTTCCATTGAATTAGCTCAGCACAGCATAGGAGCTTAAACCCTTTCTCTCACACTCACTTGCATTGAAAATGTCAGCTTCGGTAGAGAGACTTGTAGATTTTCTAATCAAAATGAAGGGTGGATATTTATTTCAGCTGTGCTTAAAAACTAAATTATTTAGCATCAAACAAATAGTCTAATCTAATTTAATTTTTAATTTTTTTATTCAAGTCAATTCAATTTGACATTGTTTTTATTAATTTAATATCTGAAAAATGATAATACCAGATATTATAAATAAATAAATAAAAGTGTGGGGGGTTTGTTGATGAAAGTTTCTCAAGAAAAATAAAAGAAAGGAAAGATGCTCATATTTCTTTACTAAATACTTCATCTCACCCGAAATCAAGAACTTTTGTATGTAGATGGATGATAGAAAAAAAGATTGAGTTAATAAGTAAATTAAAAAATTTCATGAAATTTTAGAGA
>JAYMTE010002137.1:0-11751 GCA_036897545.1 Pelargonium fulgidum
TAAAATTTTAAAAAGTATAAGGGCCAGACCAACTCAAAAATTTACTCGAGGGCCAACTCCATAGTTTCAACAAATACAGTTACTATAGTGATAATTTACCCATTTATTTTCATGGTTCACATCAGATAGTTACACTACATAGATAGGGAACATAAGGTTCAAGGATTCGGTAGAAGAATAGTAAGTGACTGGTGCAGACAGCATGAGAGACTATGGATAACGATAGATGTATCATTTTACCTGAACACTGCTCCATGTAGAACCCCGATGATAAATTAACAAAACAAACACATTAATTACCTCATCTGTTCTGGCCAAGCGTCAAGGATATGTAGAAAAGAGGAATATTACACCAAAACTCCAGCTGCCCTCTTTATCTAATTGCATATCTACAAATAAATATTTTTCCACTCAGGAAATGGAAAGGAAATGTGTACACAAAATCATCAAATCTCGGAGAATATAACAGCATTCATTTCTTCCTACGCTTTCTTCTCAGAGATGGCATAGCTCTAAGAACTCCAGCAGAGATGGTCCCAGTATCATCTTTCACATTTTCCTGAAGTACACCTACAATGGGAGTATCATCCTTAATTGAAGCAGTTGGATGATCCAAATTATAATCAGTATTGATGGCATCTAGCCTGCTTCCATCCTGATGTACATGAATTGCTCTCTTGGGACTGGAAAGTGATCGCACTGAAGGAACATCTTGGTTAGCTGCATCTATGATACCGGAACAATGGCTATAGTCAGCATTTTCTCCACTGGTAATAGTATCTTGGATATTGGCAGCATCTTGGGCCTCATCTGTTTCATCTTCACCCATGCAAAACCCGCCTCCCATCTTAAGGTAGTCCCTTGATAATTCGCCCTCAAAAGAAGGGCCATCATTTGGGCTAACACCTGGGTCACCGACTTCAGCTTCATCCATACAAAACCCACCTCCCATTTCAGGGTAATCTCTGTATGGTTCCTCCTGATGTGAAGGATCACCAACATTATGCTGTTCCTTTTCATCCAAATGAGCAGCATCCCCACGTGCGCCCTCCGACAAAGATGATTCTCCGGTGACAACTTTGTTAGAGGTTTTCTTATTGCTAAAATCAGATAGCTTGTCCATGTTTTCATCATCGGCGTCATTCACAATGTAACTCACTGGCTTCCGAGAACGTCCTGACTGCAAAATGAAACCCATACAAGGAATAAGAAACTCAAAGGGAAAAGAATAGTTAACTTCTCAAAAAGAAAAAGGTAATACGCGTTATAGATCATTTTAATGTAATTGTATTCCAATCATATAAGCTTATTCAATTCACCCAAAACAACTCACATAATGGCCCACAATAACCATCTTGTGAGTCCATACTAAGGAGCTATTCTAAAATTGGCATGATCAGAATATAGCTGATTTAAATCCACCATATTATGTAAATATCATTTTACAAGCTCTGGTACTCCCAATCCCAAATAATACTGAAAGCCAAAGATATCAAAGTTACCATCTTACAATGCGCTACCTTTTAACATGTGAGCACAATTAGTTTAGGTTAAAAATTCAAATCAAGCAAGTTGCACTGAATACTAAACAAGTGAATCTATCACTCAACGGTCAACATGTGTTCTTTGGGCAATGAAAATATTGTTAAGCTTACCCTTCGCACTTCTTTTGAACATTCTAACTTATCAACATGCATTTCCAGCTCGTCGCCAGCATTAAAATCACTAGAGCTTGTTTCAGATAATTCCAAAACAGGACTTCCATTTCTTCTTCCTCTTCCTGCACCACGACCGCTCCCTCTTCCTCTACCTCTACCTCTACCTCTTCCAACCCCCTTTGGTTCTTTCCTAGTACTTAGCTTTCTTTCTGCCAGCATAGGTGATTCCGGATTCCCTACTTCAGATAAATTTTCATCTTTCTTTCTTCTTTTTAAATGCTTCCTCTCACTTTCAGCTACAGTTTCCTCTGTCTCTCTTGGAAGTTTCTCTGGCTCTTTATCACCATGTTTCTTGGGGCTTACTCTTCTTTTCTTTCTACTTTCAGAAACTTCTTGAATGACATCATCCGTTATTGCTGAGGATTGATCCCCAGTAATTCCTTTAACAGCTTTATTAATTCTCTTACTACGGATTTTTGCAAATCTCTCATTGAAAGTATAAAATGCTTCCAATCGCAGTTGAGTCTACAAAAAAAGGAACATAACAAACAAAAGCCCAAGACAGTTAGAAATAACAAGCAAGTATGCAAAAAATGAGAGGAAAACAGAGGTTGGAGATTGTTATTGCCATCATATGCACAGTTTTAGCTGAGCCTCAATTAGGGTCTAGTAGAAGTACATTTTACGTGTGTGTTTGTGTGTGTGTGTGTGTGAGAGAGAAAGAGAGAGAGAGAGAGAGAGAGAGAGAGAGAGAGAGAGAGAGATACTTCGTGTTTGTTGTACTCCTTTAGAACAGGAAGTAGCAAGTCATCCGCCTTCTGGCTACCCCATCCAAATTTTTCCCAGCACAATCTGTATGCAGAAAATGAAAATAAATCAAGCGATTTGTTTTACTATTAAAATATTAGCGGATTGAACTAACACGGTAATATCATCTGTGCGTCTGAAAGTGGCTGCTGTTCAACTTTTGTGCTTCTGAATTTTGTAAAATAAATTATCTTGTTGAGGATTGAACTAACACAGTAATATCATGAAAATTAAGAACCAATAAGCAGATAGTAACTCACTTGCGAAGAACAGAGAGATCTGGCTTTCCCCATGAGAAAGGCTCTGTAGATTTGTCAACTTGTGGAGAAGCATATGCAGAAATAACTGCTTCACTTGGAAAAGATGACGGAATATACCAGTTCTTGCTCACATTTCTCTAGTATAAATAGAACATAGTCACGTATGTAACCCTTTCCAACCAAATTCAGATGCTAAAAGAAAAGGAAAACAAAACAAACTAAAGCTGTAAATTCAGGAACTACATGCTTATTCATGAATATCCGCTTTTCTTCTTCAATGTCGTCAGACGGTTCCCCAAGCTCACAAGCACTAGAAACATCTTGTTTTACACCCTTCTCACTGACTTTTGACCCTCTTTTCCTTGAACCTGAACCTGTTTGTGTATCAAATTTCCCTAAGATGGTTGGGTCAGGTGATTCAACCCACTCCCGAAATTTATGAAGGCCATCTTCCTCAGGATATGCATTGAGAACCTCAATAGCATTAACAATGCCAATCCCACTGCATGAAAAATAAAAACAAACCTATAACTACATACCAAATTACAGTCTACAAGGATGAAAACTTCTACATGTGACATATATTAACAAAAAATATGAAATGGGAACGTATAGCATCAATATGAATAGCCAGAACTCCAACTATATACCTGATACCTTCAGTATAATCACTTCCAAGAAGCAGTGCCATACGCATCAACTTTTCCCTGGTTAGGCCAAGCTCTTTCTCAATGTCCTAACAAGCAATATGTGTGAACAAAATAAGATGATCGACTTGAACGTGGCCAAAGAATATGCTTCTAAAAAGTGCTAAAATTTATGTCCAAACTTGAGTCAAGCTTTCACAGTTGAGCTCTTATACAGCCTCCTACAAAAGACTAGAAAATATGAAAGGAGAAAAAGAGCAAAAGTTCACAAAAAGTTTGCATGTGTGTGCACATATCTTAGCATGGCACAAAAGAAGGTGCATATGGTTCGAAGAAGAGGGTGAATTAGTTTTCTAGGCCCAACCTTCATGAAGTAAGTCTCCACATATTTGCGATCATCAAATATATTTTTGTAAACACTTCGCGCCCCAAACAAGAACACGTCAGAGTCATCGGTCACAACTCCATCAACAAGGTTTGCAAGTTCCATGTACGCACATTGAGCTTCTGCTTCCATTGGTGCAATTATATATGGTAAGCCAAACATTTGCAGCAGTTCCTGAAGAGAAAATATAAATAATGAGTCTTATAATTTCAGGAAAGAAAAAATAAGTGATATCTCCATACAGATACAGATGCACATATCTGCCCTCTGCTTTCGTTACAGAAAATTATATACTAAAGGTGATAACTAACTAAGCACAATTTTTTACTCAAATAAATCTTAAACATCCATTATCATCCACCAATTACAGGATTAAAATAGCATATTGTCACTGAGTTAGCAACACTAGATAAAAAAGCATGGACCCACAGATAGTGGTGGAGCAAGTTAAGAAATATATATTAGATATGACCATAACATTATTCAAAATTGTGATAAGTGACAAATTTGGTGCACACCTGGCATTCTGTAAACATCTCACTGCTTACAGATTCAGCATTACGTTCAAGCCTCCTCTGCTCATCTCCTAGACTTATACGCTCCTGAGCAAGAACTAGCATTTCCTCCTCTAAAGTAGCTTCTGTGACTTCAAACTGCACCTTCGCGTCATCCTTCATTGAAAATTTGTCTTCGTTGGGCTCTGCTTTGTTGAAATATTTTTCATGTGTTTCTCCAGATAAAGATTGCCCAACATCAGTGTCATTCATTGACACTTGTGTTGATGAATCCAAAAACGGTGAAGTAGGGTTAGCCGACTTACTATGATGTGATGGTTCAACCCCTACATCAGTGCTTTTAATATCAACTTGAGTAAAATTAGGCACACCACCAAACACAGTATCAGGAATATGAGGGTCATCCCTCAAACACCTATTAGATAAGGAAGATAATCCGCTATCTTCATTAACAGTATCTAAAAGTTTCTCCAAAGTTGGATGGATCTCATTTGTCTCCACAGGAGTAGCAGATTCTGAAAATTGTCTTTCTATGTTGACCAAATTTCCGCTTCTATTAGTATCTTGCATTGTTTCAGACAAAGAACCGATTTTCCTGCATTGCTGAATTATTAGCGTCTCCATCTTGTCAGCTTCATGTGCTAGGGAGGAGTTTGACTGTCTCTCTAGGGAATCAATGGATACCGACACATTTAATTCACCAACACCATCAGAATTTTCAGGTTCATCCACACGATCACATAGCGATCCAGTTTGTTTAATAATATTTCCCCCAAATGTACATGACTGGACCAGATTGTTTATATGAGGATATCCAACTCCATTAACCTCCTTTTCAGAATCTTCAAGGTTCTCAGATTCCAATAAAACATCTTTAGGTTTCTTATGCTTTAAATCATCAACACTTCTCCTAATTGCCTCTTGGAGAGCTGCGTCTTCTTCCAAAGAACCTCTAGAAACCGGCTTTCCTGATTCCTGGAAGCATGGTGAAGCATTTTTAGGAGTATCACAAACATCTTCCTCCCAGTCCACTTCACTATCATCACTGACATTGCCTTCCCTGAGAAATGGCTTAGCTTCTGCTTTAGCATCACAAATAAAGCTATTACTTTCCCCTCCAATATGTCCTTCCTCCCAATCACAGTCTGAAGCAGACTCCGAAGATTGTTTCGCTGGTGACATATTTTCAGCAGATGAGATTGACATCAGATCTCCAGCTACTAAACGAGAAAACATCTCATCGTCACCATCAAAACACTTGGTCATGTCATCATCTTTAAAGCATATCTCTATAGAAGTTTCACCTTTGAACATGGACTGTTCATTTCTCCGGTTCAAACTAACAGATTCATCATTGCCCGCATTTGAGGTTTCTAAGAGCTTATGTTCACTAGGAAAACTTTTTGGGATGTCATTGTCGTTGCTATCAGGCACTGACTCAGGATTCATGATCTTGATTGCATATCTCTCATGCTCAACCTCCTTCATCAAATCTAAGTTCCTTTGTAAATCCCTGGTCATGCGAATTCCCATAGCTCTCACTCTACTGACTCGAAGATGACCCCTGTCATCCAGATATGTCTCAACATCGTCAAAGTTTCTTCTAGAATTATCAGGAGCAGACCCTGTCACCGTTTTACTGGTAGAAGCCCCATTTTGCTCAAAATTTGTAGATGGATGCTCCCTTGGTGCCTGTTGTTGCTCATCTCCAGTTTTCTCCACTCCAACAGGTGCAGCTACTCTGCTAAAATTATCTTGGGTAGAACCTTTCAGAGTGTCAGACTTACTGGTAGAAGCAACATTATTCAGGACATTTGTAGAATGATGCTCCACTGCCATCTGTTGCTTATCTAGCCCTTTCTCAACTCCAACAGATGCAAGAACTCTGACAAATTTAATCATGTAATATAATAAAGCAATGGAAGCCTTTACTCTATTCAAATGAAAAATAAGGGAGAGAAATGAAGAAAATAACATGTTCATTGTTCATCAACTGATTTAGAGATTACTTGGGAATTGGGATGTAGAAAAAGATTGCTTGTCATAAGATGAAAAATATAATTACTCACTGTTTATCCCCAGTAAATGATGATGAGAAGATAAATTCTCTGTTGGCTTCTGAAGCTATACGTGAAGTCTGGACGCCGCCTACCCCCCTCCCAGCGGCAGATTTCTGTACTTCATCTATCTCCCGGCGGAAAGCAACAGTTTTAAGGTAAGCCTCTATCTGCAGTTCAGAGAACTTTGCCGGGGCCTAAATATAAACGAAAAGAATACCTTAACCATAAATCACTATTAGCCAATGGATACAATAAAATTTAATTACACTTTTATATATCTTTTGATAAAAAGATAAAGAAAATATATTACAGTGATATATAAGATTCTTACTGCCAATATAGCAATTACAAGTATAGAATCAGGTAAAATAACATAAAAGATTGCTAACAAAATGCACAATAACCCCCACTATGAACTTCATAATTCAAGATTAACAGTACATAACTCACATGAACTAAACATTGTTTGCTTGAAAGTTACGACTAGTGTAATGTCCCAGAAATTATCACCATTATTAGTTATAGCATACACCAACCTATGTTCCAAGTGCATTTTGTGAACATTTCAGATAATATGTTTGAAAACTAACCTTCTTCACTTTTTGATACTTTTGTCTGTTTTCTGCCATCAACCTCTCCCTCATCTACAAGAAGAGTCAAAAAAAAAATTAACAACAAAAAGAAGTAAGGGAATGCTTAAAAAAACTTAGCAGACAAAAACCGAAAGTGCATATAACAAGGAACTTACCTGGCCAAGAAGATCAAGCTGCATTGATGGCGGTAAAGCAGCTAAAACAGCTGGATCAACCTTCCCATGCATTGCTGGCTACAGCATATAGCAAATGCAACAAACCACAATCTAATAAGAATCAGTAAAAATCTTATCTCTTCCATTCTATCATATACTATGCATAAATATATAATTCAAGTATGGCTGAATCCAAACTTATAAAAGAGGTGAAGTTTTCCTATTCAGTCAGATTTAGTGATTTAATTTTTTAGCTATAAAAGGAAAATAATACTATATATATACACACACATACATGAGGAACTCGTAAGTCTATTCTCTATAGCATTTCATGGTAGTTCAATATAACGAACTTCAACTTGCATATCATATAAACATTAAGAAAACCATGCCTATTTAAATCCTTAGATGAATTTCACTTTACAGTTGCATCTCATCTTCGTGTAAATAATATATTTTAACTATAGTTCAACTGTTAATGCAGCCAATATAATTATATAGGTACCATTAAGCACTAAGCACAACATTAAAAGATAATAACTCTTCACATATAGATGGTACACACATACCAGTATCATCTCGTCATCTTCATCAATATAGTCCTCAGGATAAACTGAAGCTGCAGATTTCGAGGCATTTCTAGTTAAACCAAGATCTTCTTCCGCTGCAATGGATGCTGCCAACCTAATTCAACTGATCAGAACAACAAAAGAATGAAAGAAAAACATACCATAAAAACTATTGCCGAATATGCAGCTTACATTTCATCTAGCTTTTCCTGATTGTAAATCCTTGATACTACATCATCTTTTTGTGAATTATCACTCCCCCGAATGTCAGCATGATCCAACATAATCTTCTTACCCTTATCATCAGTGCTGTTCTCATGACCCTTTTCTGGTTCTTTCATCTCCACATCTCCAAGCTATGAAAATGAAAATACATAATAGAAGAAGAAAAACATACAAAATAATAAACTTCAGAACAACCACTAAAATGAATAACAATAACACTTCATTTCATTTTGAAGATTGATAGAGTTATATGCAGTAAATTCCACATAATTTGAGAGACAGAAAGTTCATAATATAATGTGTCAATTTGAGTGCTAGATAAATAATTGTATTACAGCAGACGCTCACCTGAGCACGAAGAACATGTTGCATTGATTGAGGTAAAGCAGCTAGTACAGTATGATCAACTTTCCCATGCAATGCTGGCTGCAAAATAATCAAATATGATCAACAAGACAATGTGTAAGAAAAGGAAAGTCGGTTGATCTAATTCAATTATGACTTGAACACGCAAGGCACAAACCACCAATTTCAGAATTGTCAAAAATCAATGAATAATATACTACAAGGGCACCCCTGATGGAAGACACATAAATAGAACAGAGCTGCAGATGTCCTTTAGTGCACTGACTTCTCTGTTTAGATTCAGCTTCATTCAAGGACTTGCAATTTAAAGGGCTAGTATCATAAATAAAAAATATTTTGATCAAATAACAGCGACTCAGCGAGTGCAAGATTCTGGAGTAGCAAGTTTCCAACTTGTAAAATAATCTGTCAACTTACAAACTAGAATGGATAATGCAAATAACCAAGATATGCAGTGCCTTTATGTAACAGTAAAAAAAATAAATAAATAAATAATAACTCTCAGAAAACTAGACAATGCATATTGCAGACACTATACTTACCAGCATCATCTCTTCGCCATCCTCCCCCTCAGAAGGAATGACAGTAGCAGATGTTGATGGATAATTAGTTGAACTCCCACCTTCTTCTGATCCAATGGAAGCCGCCAACCTAAAGCAAATCATCAAATGACACTCAAATAACCTATAGAACTAATTCTATTACTGAAACTACAATTATGCAACTTACTTTGCATCTAGCTTTTCTTGACTGTGACTCCTTGTTGTTACATCAATCTTACCCAAGTTTTCATTTTGAATGGACAAACCCTTCTCAACCTTACCCTTGCTCTTTGGCCTTTGACTCTTGATTTCTTCTGCAAGTTCTTTCAGTCTCATTGCCCTGAGCTATTAACCAGAACCATACATAAACAAAAATAATACCATAAAAATTAAAAACAAAATACATATATGTTTGCGATCATGGGAGTCAAAGACCGAGAATGCACAAATTGAAAGATGGAAACAGACATGATTAAGAAGCAATTTTTCAGCTGTTTTGCGGACTTTGGCCTGGGCATTCTCACGCTGCCTGCGGCGAGCAATGACGGTACGGCGCTTTAGGGCTGGGGTTCCGCCATCGAAGACGAAGACGGGCTTGGTCCGAAGAAACAAGAGCTTGCATATGCGGCGAAAGAAGCCGAGTATGTGGGCGTTCCTGACCATATCTCCCTTCTCGTCTCGCATTGCCTTCATGAACTGTATCATCCATATGCTAGCATCTGCAAATTAAACGGTTAAATCGATAGTGATCGGAGGAGAGTCGAATTAGGGTTAGGGTTGAGAAAGAGGGATAGGGTTGTACCGATTGCGAGCTTCTTGCCGGCTAGGGTTTCGACGGAGACACGTCGGCCGACGGGGGCGAGCAGTTCCCAGAGACCGTGAACTCCCATTGTGGCTTTGGCTTGCTGACGACGCTTCGTCTGCTTCTGAGTAAATGCATTACTCCTATTTGTAAGACTTGCCGCCAATAAATTAATATTACATCTATCTCAAAATGAGTGTTCTAATTCTATTTTTTGAAAAATTAAGGATTAGAAGATAATTTAATGTGTTTTTAATATTATCTTCACTATTCCACCTACATCCGCATGTGCACCTCATGTACAACTCATAAGTGATAAAGGTAATATGAGAAAAACAATGATATAATAGTATAAAAATAGAGACAAAACACTCATTTTAGAACAAAAAATTTAGACAAATAGGACACTTATTTTAAGACGGAGGAAGTACATTTTTCTTTTTCTTTTTCTTGACGTGAACAGAAACTTATTAAATAATTACCGTATGTGTTGTTTTTTTTACAGCCATTTTAAAGTTTTTATTAATTGAAAAATCAACTATAGAAATAGGACTAGAGTTCTCCATCCACATGTGGGGACCCTCTACATCATAAGTTGATCGAGCTAGTAAATGAGAAATAACTATAACATAAACTGAACTTAACAAACTAGACTGAAAGTAAACACAACCTAAATGTCAAAGGGAGCCCTACTACAAAAGGCGAAACCAACTTCTCAAGCTATCGGATCCATTAGGGGCAGAGCAAATCAGGGGCACCGGGATGAATCCCCAATCTGCATAACCAATACCCCATCTCTTTCACTTCGAACCCCAATTGGATTGGAATACCACTCTTCCAGTTTCCCCATGATCCAACTCCACCACGGAGGCCTCCTCCCTCGAGTCTCACAGATTTTGGAGAGCTCGAATTACCAAGTTCGCCTCTAAAACGTATTTTGCCCGATCAACACCATTGGATCCCTCCATTCCAGCCCTTCCCATCGGCATCACACCTACTTGCGCCCATCCCGACCCACTAACAGACCCACATCTCCTCCCCGACTCACCAGTACCCCCCGATCTCCCTTCCCTTCCCGACCTTCCACCATTCCCGACGCTGCCGACCCCTCTTCCGCCTACAGCCACGCTGTTCCCTCCCTCCATAATCAATGATACTATAGTGATTATCACAAGTAAAATCCAAAACTTCTTACACTCCACCCTATTTTGCACCAGATTTTCAGCTCTAACCTTCGTCTTGTTTCCGCTCTCCGTTACTAATGTTAAATCCACCTTTGTTCGTCACAAAATCCTAATTGTCGCTTTAAAGCAAACCCTACTCCAAACCCTAGGTTGGAATTTTCAGGAGAGAGAAAGACCATTAATTACCGTATGTATTGTTAAAAAACAAATTATACAATTACAACTTCATTTCCTTAATTTTAAATAGAATGAAAACATAAAAAAATACTGTTATTTACAAAATAAATAATATATCACTTTTTTTTTTAAAAATATTAATGCTTCAAATTAGACGCTCTGACAAAAAAACTTAAGACATAACTAATTCATGAGCCATTCGATACACACACTAGCCCGAAAATAGACAAAATGTGATAAGCCATGATGTCTAAGTCTAAAAAAATAAAAACAATCATGTTGTTTGCACTTGGTAGAGAAAATGCCATTATTTAAAACATCCACATATAAAAACAGAACGACTTTCTAAATTCAAATTTATTGATCTAACGGCTCCTTTCCAAACGTGTTCCCCACACAGCCGTTCGATAGGAATAGATCAGCTACTAAAAAATTGCAGGAAATAAAAAGAAACGAAAAAGAAAAAACCAAAGCCAAAACACCGACAAAACCCATTCCCCAAGTCACCGCCCCCGCCTCAACCCAATTCTAGGGTTTTTGGTGGTCTTCTCAATTTCCGGCGAAGCCTCTCCATTGTTCAAGGTATTTACTATCCTACCACTTCTCTCTTTCCTCAACTCTATATCTTTATGCAACCGTCGTAATCGCAGGCTTTTTCAGTTTTGTTTTGCAGTTTATTCTCTCAAATTCTCATTGGCCAAAGCTCCCGCCGGTGCTACAAACCCTGGAGGCCGTACCAGCGTGCGTATTGTCGTCGCCGGAGACCGCAGGACAGGAAAATCGAGCCTGATTGTCACTGCCGAGAT
>JAYMTE010002138.1:0-11749 GCA_036897545.1 Pelargonium fulgidum
CACCTGGCCCCTCTATCACATCACTACTCATTATAAATTGCCAATCTCTTTGGGTCCAAACATATCGTATCAAACATTCAAAATTCTTCCATTTTCAATTACCAATTATTGAGACAAGTCACACTTACATATTTCATATGATTCATCACTTCCTTATCACAAGCCATTCAATGCCTTATTTTATTTATACTTCAATGTCAACTTACCAATTTTTGGCTGCTGTAAAAAATTTATAAAATAAAATAAAAAAGAGTGTGGTTGGTGGCACCGGCAAAAGCCAAGCGATTACTTGGACCAACTCGAACCGAATTCAGAAACTCTCGCCCCTATTTTTCGGGTTTTCTATGTCATCAATTTGATTTTGACCCGTTGAATCCTCACCGAAATTTCGGTTGTCGGTAAGTTTCGGTTTATTAAATAACCGGTCAGTTCATTTTAATTTTTTCAAACAACCACCGATGTTTTTTTACACGCGGTTTCTTCTAGGTCTTGCTAATGTAGCTTGAGCCACAGCCTACCTTCACAACACAACTGGTTCTTTTTTTATATATTATGTTGTGTTCATATTTCATATTTATATATATATTTATATACATGAATTCACATTTTCTTCTTCTATTTTCTATATATACTTTCTGTTCAAACTCAGAGGTTGACGAAATCCATGGAGGAACAGTGGATATGGAACAGCTTCAGGTGCCGCCGGACGGCGGTTTTCACGGCGGGGCTGTTGCTGCTGCCTTACTTCATGAGCTTGACCTCTTGTTTGTCTCTGAACAGCGAAGGTACGACGACGACGACGATAACTAGCTACTGCTCATGATACTAGTTGATCGTGAAATTTGGTTTGCTGTTTCTGATGATGGAGTTGTTGGATTGATTGCTGTAGGTTTAGCGTTGCTGAAATTCAAGGAGAGAGTGGTGAGAGATCCGTTTGGGGCTTTGTCGAATTGGAATGATGATTGGGACTTTTGTTCCTGGTTTGGAGTCGAGTGCTCCGATGGAAAAATTGTCAGCTTGTAAGTGCCTTTTCCTTGCACCCAATGTGTTTGCGTTTTTGCTTCTTTGAATTTTTTGTCTTTGTTGCACCATCAGAAAGTCAGTATTGTTGAAGTGAATTTGATCCAAGTTTGATAATTATCATTGTTTGTCTACAGTTGATGACCTATTCAATTTCTCCTATTCGTTTTATATTTAATTGTGATCTGTATAATTGGTTAGAGTTCAGTCCATATATGGTGTTAATTGTGGTTGATCCTAAGATGTACCTTTTGACTTGATGGTTAATTTTTCATTTTGATGTGCAATGTTGTTGGAGGTATAGAGTATAGAGTAGCTTGAATCTGTTTTCTTAATAACATTTGACTTTGATTCTTTACTTCCAATCTAGTTTTAAGGGTTGCATGATTATGTTTCCATGTGAAAAATACTGATATGGTATTAACTATTGAAACTCGTATGCTTTCTGAACTCAGGCCTGACGTTATGTATAATCTTCCTTCAGGGATTTAAGAGATCTCTGTCTTGATGGAACATTGGGCCCTGAACTTGGGACATTAAGTTACATGAAATCAATGTAAGTACTTAATGCCTGATCTGTATGCATGATCCTAGAATTTCTTTGTATCTCATTTCTCGTATAAAATTTGTTTCATATTTTGCTTTCTTGTAGCATCTTAC
Source organism: Pelargonium fulgidum (assembly GCA_036897545.1). Lineage (NCBI taxonomy): Eukaryota > Viridiplantae > Streptophyta > Magnoliopsida > Geraniales > Geraniaceae > Pelargonium > Pelargonium fulgidum. The sequence goes on from JAYMTE010002138.1 coordinate 1,681, forward strand.
GGAACAACTCTTTGTTTGGAACAATTCCTAATGAGATTGGAGAACTGAAGGAACTGGAAGTGTTGGACCTGGGATATAATAACTTCTCTGGACCATTTCCATCTAATTTTTATGACTACATGTCATTGACTACACTGTGAGTTTTACCAAATGAAGCTGTTTATGTATACAATGAACTCTATCTCTCTCGGTTTTATAATTAACTTAATTAACTTCTCATTTCAGTCTACTTGACAACAACGAATTCCTTGGGAGCATATCTCCTGAACTCTATGAGCTTAAGATGCTTTCTGAATTTCAGATAGATGAGAACCAGCTAACAAATACTGCTCGAGGTGCATCTTGTAGATGTGGAGCCATTACTTGGTACGCAAGTGCTGATATATGGACTGATGTTTGTTGAAGTTGGGTGGTGTTTTATGATGAGAATGAAAATATTGAAGATGCTTGCCCAACAATCTTCATGAATGATTGAAGTTATAAGTTACTGTAGGAAACTAAAATGAGAATGAAACAGTTGCGAAATCCAGAAACAGTATGAGAAACAGTGGCATAAGGTGTCTTAGACCTTCCAAGGTTGTTTGAGAATTTAGACCTAAGTAATGCTACACTGAAAACCTTAGGAAATGATAATGAGTGAAGTTGTGAACTCTGGCCAGGTGCCATGATCTTAATTTTTTTGCTTAAAGTGACTTGTTTCAAATAATGCTATTAAATATTAATCTGGCTAAGAAATTTCTACCTCTGCTTCAAGACAGCTTATATGTTTCCTATGTCAGGAACACTGTTCAAGCTAGAGACATGGCTCGCCAGAGGAAGCTGCAGGTGGAAGACACTCTAAATCCATCTAAAGCCAAAATGACAAAAGATGACCATAGAGGTTCCAAATCATCAACCTCGCTATCACTCCCCTCATTGCCACCACCTTACCTGTTTTCTCCACCATCTCCTGATCCTCCATTTTTTCCATCAGAACCACCATACTCCCCGTCGCCATCTCCTATAGAATCTCCAGGATCTTCTCCTGAAGCATCTTCTCCGGGCATCTTTTCGGTTCCATCACCTTCACCTGTAGAAGCCCCAACTCCAGCTTCACCAGCGCCGGCATATCCACCAGTTTTCATCTCTACACCTCCTGAATCCACTGGAGCTCCAAATCTTTCCCCTGCATCAATCCCAATTGAAAATAAGCATTCTAAGCCAAAGCATCATAAAATTCTAATTTGGGGTGGAATTGCCGGGGGTCTTTCAATCATTTTGATTTCAGCCATTGGCATTTTCTTCCTCCGAAGTACTAAGGTGGATATCATCAAACCTTTGGCCACAGGCTTAAGTGGACAGCTTCAGAAAGCATTTGTATCAGGTCATCATTCTTTAATCTTTCTCCTTAATTTTTTTTATGGAATAAATGCAATTTTACCATTTATATTTATTTTTAATTCAATTTTCGAATTCTCTACAAATTTTTTCCTCATTCATCCACTAATAGAATGAGAATCCAATTATTTTCCTCATTTTTATATTTTATTTATAAAGTAGCTATGAACTTGGGATGCATGCGGTCTAATGTATCAATTAAGCTTTCAACATATATTAACTTGTTTTCTATTCTCATATCTAAGACTCATTGTTTCTTTTTCAGGTGTTCCAAAGCTCAAGCGATCAGAACTTGAAGCAGCTTGTGAAGATTTCAGTAACATAATTGGCTATTTTTCAGATGGCACTGTTTATAAGGGTACTCTGTCAAGTGGGGTTGAAATTGCTGTGACATCTATTGGAGTGACTTCCTCTAAAGACTGGTCAAAAAATTTAGAATCCCAATTCAGAAAGAAGGTACTTAAGAATCAGATCTCTTCTTAATTTTCTACTCTGAAGAGACACTAACTCTCATTTCTGATCATGTTTTCAGATCAGCACATTGTCAAAAGTGAACCACAAGAACTTTGTGAACCTTATTGGGTACTGTGAAGAAGAGGAGCCCTTTACAAGGATGATGGTCTTTGAGTATGCTCCAAATGGAACACTCTTTGAGCATCTCCATGGTGAGCACCTTAACATCCTCTATATGATTCTTATTAGAGAACCAATTGCATCTTAGAGCTGGCAATTAGGGTTTCGGGTTGCTTAACCCGATCCAAACCCGCAATGGTAAAGGTTTGTTCAACGCGGAAATTAATTGAGTCCATTTTATGCTACTTAAACCCACAAAAATGCAAGTCAAATTTCGAGTGTCAAGGGTTTGAGTTTAAAATGCCAACTCCACAGTATCTTAATCATTATTTGGAATTTAAGCTAAGCCTATTTCATCATCTTCTGCATGTAAAGATCACTTGGAGTTGTATGTAGGTTTTTACGATTCCCCGACCCTGACCCTAAGAAATCACGCAAATACTTCCACATATTACGGCTAACATAGAAGAAATCTCTCTTTTCTCATCAGGAACTCTTAGAATTGTCACGGCTTAACTTTTAGTTCACTTCTAACCAAGAAATGAAATATGAATAATCCGTCCCCCTCTCTTTGAAATAGGGGGCACTTCCACTTCTATCAATGGTTGAAGCAATTTGTCTTCTCCATATTACTCTATCTCTAGATTCAGTAATCAAATGGTCCATTCAAGTTTTTAGATTTGATTTAAAATTTGAGATTTTTGTCATTTGAAATTCCATGATTTTTCAAACATTAAATTTGTTTTTGAAATACAACATTTCAACTCAAATCCTAGAATCTATATGCAACCTTATGCAATAAACTATTGAACTCAATCACTAGTGGCTAGAGGTGACAATTTGGATTTCAGATTGAATTTGTTTGGATTCTAATTGATCAACAGTAATCTGAATCCGATCCGAAATGAGTTTGGATTGGATAGCATAAAATCGGGATTTTAGTGTAAAATGAGCAGATTTGTTTGATCCAAATTACCCGCTCTACTTGTTGCTGGTACTCTTCAGGTTCTACAAATGCAACCCTATCCAGCCTTTGTCAATCTCTGACCTAATAGGCTACTATTAGTGTACAATTGTGTTTCATATTAGATATTTGATCATAAGTAATGTCATAGCTTTGGTTCAAATGGTTATTAAATCTTCTGTAAACCATGCAGTAATTGAAGCAGAACACTTGAACTGGGTGATGCGGCTCCGGATAGCTATGGGCATAGCATACTGCCTAGAACACATGCACAATCTCACACCACCCATAACCCATCCAAACTTGAAATCCTCCTCAGTGTACCTCACTGAAGACTACGCCGCGAAAATATCAGATTTCACTTTCCAAAACGACTCATCCACAAAAACAGCACCAGATCACTCCATGGAGCTCCTGGAAGCTCCCTCGGCGCGTCCAGAGGCCAATGTTTACAGCTTCGGGTTGGTCTTGTTTGAGATGGTAACAGGCAGGATTGGTGCAGATTGGGTTTGCAAAAGCCTGAGGGGTCAGGAATCTTGGACAGAAATGGTGGATCCAACTCTGGAATCTTTTCAGGAAGATGTGGTTGGGAAGTTGGTTGGAGTGATCAGTGATTGTGTCAATTCTGATCCCAACCAGAGACCTTCAATGAAGGAGGTCACTGCTAGAATGAAGGAGATCACAGCTATGGGACCTGATGGAGTTACTCCAAAACTGTCTCCTCTTTGGTGGGCAGAGCTTGAAATTATGTCCACAGATGGAAGTTGATGAAGGCACATTACATTACTCTACTGTAGAGCAATTCGGGCCACGGGTCTAACGCAGGTCGGGGAAAAACACTTTAGTGTTCGTATTTTGCAACTTTTTATTGACTAACATTTTCTACACTAAAGTGCTGAGACATGTTAGAATTGACGAAAAGTTGTCCAATTAAAACATGCGTTTTATCCTCCCGGGCCGTTTAGATCCACATTGCCGGGTACGCGTTTACTGATTCTTTTGTTTGTGATGCATATATGGTAAATAATGTGTGTATTTAATGTAAAAGTGACGGCGATTTTGGGTTGTTCTGTAATTTCGTGGCTGAAATAAGTCTTCGCCTGAAAACAAAAGTTTTTAGGCATTTCTTATTGTAAAACTGATAGTTTTGGTATTTGGTAAGTTAGCGGCTGAAATGAAGCTTTGACTGAATATAACTTTTGTCAGAAGCTTTTTGTAGCTTTTTTTGAGACGACCAAACAATGTTATTTGGTTACTTCTTTCACTTATCGAACAAACGCTTTGTGCATAACTTAAGATATGGGTGCGTATCGGTCATTTCTTATATTCATTTCTTTTCGAGTTTTGTATAATGTCATTACATGTAATGAGAAAATAAAATTATTGTCTGGTTGGGATCTTCCAAGCTTGAGGAAAGCAGGATACTGTAAACATACATTGTATCTCATTATGACCCCTCATGTTCAAGAGATTTGTGAAGGTGTTAGGCTCGAGTCTCCAATGTATGCATCTCAAACCAATGGGACAGGGGTGGCAATTCGTTTTGGTCACCTATTATGTTGAAAGTTTAGTTATATGTTAAATGACGAATCAACCTATAGCAAACTCAATAACGAAATAGTTGACTGTAAAATTACATAGCCTAGTCAGAACATGCTTGATTGCAAAATGATTGAATGTGAAACAACACAGCCTAGTTAGAACATGCTTAAATAAACGATTTGAAATTAACTCGACATGACCTTTTATATTTAACCATTTAATTTATATGAGTACTCTTTTTTAAAAGATATGTTTTAAAAGTTTCAAACACACGTTTAATTAAACATGTTAGACAGTTCAAATAGGTTCAAAACAAACTCAATATGATTATTAAACATGAACTAATCGACATGAACTCCCATTAAATTGACTCCAAACCAGCACGTGCCAAGTGTCATAAGTCAAATTGTCATCCTATAGCAATTCTGGAGCAAGAAGTTTTCGAGTTTCATCCATTACACTGAAGAAAACTTATGGAAGAGATCTGTAGTACCTCAGAAAGATTAGAGTTGGACCTAGATCGAGCTAATAATTTTAATTTGAATATGAATCTACGGACATTTGAAATCCGATTTGATCAATTTCATATTGGATCTTTCAGCAAAAATCAAACAAATCTACTCATTTCACGCAAAAATCAAACAAAATTAATTCATTTCACACAAAATTTGTCTATCGATCCAAACCCATTCCAAATCAGATGGGATCGAAATCAGATTCGGCTCGGATCGATCCCATCAGAATTACCACCTCTAGTTGGACCCATATGCCTAAGTACACATTAAGAGACAAATATATAAATAGTATGTATATTAGAATATAAGCAATTACAGAACAAAAATTCCAGCAAAACATACCTGTGACATTTATAGGTACTGAACTAGCTACACTGTAGGAGACTCCTCAGTATGCAGATAGAACCCGCAATATATACATAAATATCTGACCCCAAGAACTTCACTCACACCGTATTCCAAAATCCCGAAAAACTATACAAAATAAGAATCCAAAGACTTCTGAAAAACCTAGTGGGAAAACCGAAAAACAGACATACACGATAACGTACTTTGTCCATCAAAATGTACTTCAACAGCTTCAAGTTCTTCAAATCATTTCTATTATCCAAAGCTTGTACTTCTTTATATACATATATAAAAGACACGGCCCGACCAAATTCGCATCAGAGAGACGTTTACATACCTTCATATAAGTTTCAATCTTTACAGATTGACGTATCCTTTTCCCGAGTCCCTGCACAACTGCGACCCTGTCTATATATTCCGGATACAAACCCGAGTCAAGCATTCTAATTATTGTGTCCGCAGCATCATTGAAATGTCCTCCTTTAATGTACCCTCTCAACAGCCACGACAACGTTTTCTTCCATTGCAGAGAGCTCGTGACCTCTAATACAGTGAGGAGTCGCAATACGGCAATAGTTTCTTTTTGCGAAGCGCAGATGGCCAAAACGATGTTATAAATGTCCCTATCAGCCTCTTTCCCGACAAGCTTCATCTCCCACAACTGCCTCTCGGCCTCAAGTCCACGACCAGCACAGATATACATAGCGAGTAGTTTCTCATGAGCCATCTTACGAAGTGAGGAGGTTCCGTTCTGGATCAGCCAATTAGACAAGCACAACCCATCGGCTAATAGATCAGATTGATACGCTTCGATGAGCTTGACGTTTTCAATATCCAATTGAGCTACCATGCCGGACTTTGCAAAAGCTTTCAACTTCCGTAAAGCTTTGGCAAATTCATTCATCTCCTTGACTACGGCCGTCATAGCGATGAAATATGCGTATTCTGAGGGATTGAATCCGGAATCTCGGAGATCAAATACAAATTTCACTGTGTCTCTGAAGTTACCCTCGACCTAAGGGAAAGAAATTCAAAATTGCTCCTCACAATATTCGCAAAGCTATTCAAATATTAAAGACTAGGCCTTGCGCTACATGCTTAATGAACTAACACACAAGCATTGACATGTTGTAATCAAAATGAGCTAGCTAACATGTTCAAGAAGCAAAATTGGCTGAGATGTAGGAGCAAATTCAAGACAACCATGCAAAGTAAATCCAATCCCCAACATGTTCTTAGCAATGCAACATACTGAAGCCAAAAACAACTAACGGGAGGCAAGTCATAACAAATCATGCTAAGTGCTACCTCCGTCCCAAAAATGAACGTTCACTTTCTATTTTTAGCAAAAACTAAAAGTTAGTGTGACAAACTAAATTAGTTCTAATAGGGATATTATTGGTAATTCGAGTATAACTAGTTAACTACTTTAAAAAGGAAGTGGACCCTCGTTTTATTGAACAAATTTCAGTAAATCCATTTCCAACAAGCTCTTAGCAATGCAAAATAAAGAAGCCAAAATTACCTAATTGGATGCATCCCTACATCCCAAAATGAGGGTTCAATTTCCATATTTAGCAAAAATTAAGAGTAAATCAATTAGTGTAACAAATTCAAATAATTCTAACTAACTTATCTTAGGGGTATTAGTAATCCATACATAATTAGCACTAATTAAGTTATGCCAAGGTTCCAAAATTGAATTCTTGCTAGCATGCACAATGAACAGCCATATTTCCAACGACAGAATAACAATAAGCATGAAAATAATGAGAATGACAATTGCTAATATCATACCATCATCTTCCAAGCGAGATACCCTGACGGGCCTCCTTTACGTCCATCCCCATCATCCACCGGGAAAGCAAACCCCCGTCTCAACACCTCTTTCACAAACACAATCGCTCCCTCCTTCTCCCCCATCTCCCAATACAACGATATCACTTTCTCTATCATACTAAAACTTGGCTTCAAACCAACACAATCCATGTCCGCCAGAAGGTCTACCACATCGCTAACATCGCATTTCTCCTCAATCAACTTCTTAGCCCAACTACACATAATCGAAACCATAAGCTCCATAGTCTCATTATCAACCCGATTCTCTTTCTTGAGCCACTCAAAGACCTCGAGAGCACACCACGAGTCCCTCCCCTCTTGAGCAAAGTACACTAACACCAGTTGCATTTCGCGAGTCGAGAGCCTATCGTTCATTTCTCCGAGAATGTCTGAAGGCTCCCTTGTCATGCTCTCCAATTCCTCAATTGCTTCATAGAACCCGTTACTCATTTCCTCTTCGTCATCACTCGTAACAACCTGGTCAAGCTCAACCGAATTACTACGAGCCTTAAACTCTCGACCTTTTCTCGATTTTGCAATACTTAAACTTGGGTTTTGGTGATCTGGAGCACAGATTCTTGTAACAAGCTGGTCCAGCTCAGCTGAATTATTATAAATCCTAAACCCTCGACCTTTTCTTGATTTCGCAGCACTAAAACTAGGGTTTAGGTGATTTGGGGTACAAATTCTATAGCAAGATTTGACAGAAAATCCCCAATTAGCAAAATTCGGATACCGATAAAGTGAAAACAGCGCAGTAAACGAGGTAACAACACCCAATTCTTTCACAGAAGCCATGAAAGAATCAAAATCTAACAATCACCCCCTGTTTGGCTGCCGAGAAAATGAGAAAGAAAATTCTGAAACCTGAGGAATCGTAGCTTCAGAGCGAGAAAGCGCAAAATCAGCTTCGAAAGAGTCCAAAATCACCTCTTTGGTATGAGCTAAACATAGAAATCATCTTATCTTCTATTTTCCCCCTAAAATTTCCGAAACGCCTAAATAGAAAAATTAGGGTTCGAACAAATTGTAGGATCGTGAAAACGAAATAGAAACATGTGGCGATGATTCAGAGCAAGCGATTGAGATATTGGGAAATGGTAGTGTCAATTTAGCTCTCGCAAGTGTCATTGCTACTTACAGAGCAACGACAAAACCGCCGAATCGATCATGATTTTTGTGAAGATTATGATAATCTGTGTCTCTGGTTGTTTCCATATATGACATACGTGTTCGAACAAAGACAACACAATGATGGTAGCAAGTGAATTTACTAAATCACCCCCCACATGTCAATATGTCTCTGGAATATTTCAAACTACTTTTGTCAAAAGATACCGACGGGTCAGGTTTCAGGTTGTATGCATAAAAATATGTTGTTTGCGGGTTTATTCAACCCAATTTTTTTAAATTCCGGCTTGGGTTTCAGGTATCCGGCAGGTCGTATACTAAATGTAAGCACTATTATATTGAGTCAAATGTTGCCAACAACAATATCATAAAAGACTAGTGATTTCTTTTTCTTCTAATGAAATTTTATTAATTATCTCATCTTTTATTCAACAACAACTAGGGAAAATGATTAACATATAAATTGTCGAGACCAGTACAAGCAATCTACATACAAAAAAATATAAAGAAACGTGGAAATATTAGTAGCTAGGCTTTCGACGAGAGCAATGATCGACGTTGTGCGACATTCTAGTCATTGATCTCATAATGGGAAATATGGAACACATCTTCCGGCCTAAGATGTGTATTAGTCTTGTTTTCTAGTCTCAGCTTGGTGTAATCCATAAACCTAAAACCTTTGTATTTGGGTGATTCACCAATCTCGCTAGTGAACTGTGGTAAAGGTTCCACCCATTTGTTCCCATGCAAGCTCCGGAAAAATGTATAGGAGCACCTATTTGTTCGCTTCGGCCTCACCACCCTATGTGTCGCGCTCTTGAATTTGTTGTTGATCATGACCTGGTCCAAACAAGAAACCAAGTAAAAATAATATGCAGCGCTAAAGTTAATTGCGCAATATTGTCTTCATCTTAGAATGAATATAATTTTTTTTTTCTAATAGGAGGTTAGTTATGTATAGAATACTAATAGTATCTCTATCATATTTGAGTATTAGTGTGTGCAATTGAGCCCTTAATTGAGAAAAACTCAATTTGTTACATGCTAATAAGTAAACAAAAAAAAAAAAAAAAGAAGAAAAAAATACCGAGTTCGTGACCTCTTTTGAGCTCTTGCCCATCCTATTTAGAGGGTTCTCTATTATAAATATCTCAACACTTTTTTAAGACTCATTTGTGTTTTCAGTACATTGAAACGTCGATGCTTTCATATATCACACTGATTAACATGCAATTTATTAAGAACCACATACAAACCCTCAGTACATTACTAAAAAAAATGTATGGGACTACAACTTTTGCTACAACATAAATGTTGTAGCAAATATGTAGGATCTTTCCTACATGTTTGCTACATTTTTGCGACAACAATTTGTGCTACACATTTGCGACAAAGTTTCTACAAGATGAATTTTGTAGAATAAAAGTTGTCCAAACATGTAGCTAACATGTAGGAAAAATAGCTACATATTAGCTACATGTTTGTGACAACAAGTCCTATATATTTGTTACAAGTTTGCTGCAACATGACTTTGTAGCATAATTATTTAGGAAACTTGTAGCATGTATTCAAAATTTTAAAAAATACATTAAATGAAGCTGAATTTTTATCAAAAGGTTTAATATAATGATGCTACACTAAGTAGAAATTATAATTTATAAGAAATCAATTTTCTTAAATAAACGTGAACTTATAGTTTTGGACCAATACATTATAGTCATGTGAAGTAACTATGTTTCATTGACTTGAGTATTGTGATCCAAACCGTTGGATCCCTACA
>JAYMTE010002139.1:0-11747 GCA_036897545.1 Pelargonium fulgidum
CACTAACGGTGTTGACTTTTTCCGTTAACAATTATTATATATGTAACAATTTATTTGTTATTTTTAGGATATCGAGCTTGACATGAATATTGATGATGTGTCATATTTGTATTAAAATAATTTTACGAGTCGTATTTTATAGGTTTTCCACCGACAATTTCCGGGCATTTGTCCATTTCGATGATAGAATATTTTCAACTAACAAAAATGAAGATAGCAAATGAGTGAGAACCAAGTGACGGCAAAAAATTAGTAATAGAGATTGGCACTTTTCATATATAGTAAAACCATATGATATAGATGAGAAAATTTTGAGAATAATGATAAAATTAGTAATCAAATTTTGATGTGATAACAAATGTGTTACCTAAAATTTTATTTGCACTCAATCTAGTATCCATACTTTTATTTTGTACCCAATTGAGCGTCTCCCGTCACATTCCGTAAATTTCTCCGTTAAGTTGTGCATACGTGCACAATGTACGTTGACGTCGGCGATGATGTGTAATATTGGTTGAGTGACACCAGTGAGAAAATAATTCTTCATATTTTTGGTTTAATTTTTTTGGTTTTTATCTATTTGTATGAGTTATTTTCGGTGGTGCACCCTCTAGAATTATGACAGTGCCCCCAAATATCACTATAAAAATGCCACCAATATTACTATAAAAATAATGGTTTGTTATTATTATTATATAATATCATATTATATTGAATAATTGTTTGTTATTAAATGTTAATAAAAAATTATTACTCAAATTATGTTTGATATTATATAACATCAGTGTACATTTTTACCAATTTATTAAATTAAAAATAAAATTTTAATCAAGTAATAAGTTTAAATATTGATTACTATATTTTCTATTTACAAATACATAATTGTTTTTTCCAGTAAACACATTCAATAAGAAAAAAATCAATAAGTTGTACAATAACGGATAAATTTTTACTTTCACTACTCAAAATTGAGATTATAATTTACTAGTAATGATAAAATGTTTGAAATGTTTACACACAAAAAATTAGTGATAAAAAATTAATTATTTAATTTAAATTTAGATAAACTGTGCCCCACTGGCTAATAATTCTGGATGTGCCAATGTCAGGTCAAGATGTACGGAACCGGGATCACTCTCTCCTTTCGATTCTATCATTGTTCGCTGATTTTCAATTTAATAAAGATTCGGTGTGTTAAAAAACAAAAGAATAAAAGAAAACGTTAATGACATGATTTAATAGGGACCACATATGTCCCCCCCATGTTATAATATAAAAGACATCCATTTAAATTAAAAACATGTAAAACACTTCATCAAAACAAAATTTGGTTGTGAAAATTATTCTCCAACAAATGGCTCTTCACCATCTTCCTTCTTTAGTGCCTTCCTGCTGTAATATTACTGCACAATGTTTGTCACCAACGCTCGTCAGACCAAGCGGTTTAAGGTGTTGGAATTCTCTCAAAAATCTCAGGTTCAAGACAAATCATGGTGTTGGAATAGCTGATAATAAAATACAGTGCTTGTTATCTGAATCATCCGGTAGTGAAATTGGCCCCGTTATCAGGCGATCTGGAAATTACCAACCGCCGATTTGGGACTACAATTACATACAGTCACTTAAAAGTGAATATGTGGTATGCACAACGATATTATTGTTATTTTCCGTTCATTTTGTTGTTGATATTATTTTTGTCATCCATATGCTGCCATGTGTGGTTGTTATATACTTCATCAGTCTCTAGTTGCTACATACTCTACTCATCTTAAAAGAATTGTTTTATTTATTGTAAATTTTAGTCTCAAAATAAGTGTTATTTTTTCTTTTTCAAAAAGTTAATTATACAAGAATCGTCAATAATAACATTATATTAAGTTAGTTAGGATTCTTTAAGTTTGTTATAACACAAACAAAAGCAGGTTGGGTTAAATGGTTTAAACGCTTTGGATCCCCTTTGAGATCTCGAGCCCCCACTTCAAACGACGTTTTAGAACTTTAGCTTCAGTTAACAACTGCAGTAAATTCTTCTCTGCAGCTCCAAACTGCAACTAAAAAACTAAAGGGGCCTCAATTTGACCCTTTGCGTTTAATTTATCCCTTTTTATATTATAAACCTTAACGGGCCTCAATTGCAGTAGATATGTAATTTTTTTCATTGGGATTAGATATCTGATTTAATTATTTTTTTAAAATTTTAAAATTTTATCATTTTGGGCTCTATTTAAGTTTTGAGAAATGTTCAAAATTGTTAATTTGTTTACATTTAGTCAATATAGAAATAAAAAAATAAAATTGATTGATTTTTAACTGAATTGATTTATTGTGATTAAATTGTATTTTTCGGTCAGTTGCGATTCATAAAAATAAAAAATCGCATATGGCGGTTCGGTTATTAAACATCCATAGTCTATAAAAAAAAAATATTTTTATTGTCTCCAAATGAATCAAATATAATATTCAATCCATTTTTTACTTTTAAGTTTAACAATTTACAAACTACAGTATATAAACATAACCCTAATTGATGTCAATTAACTGATCGAGTTTATTTTCATTAAGCCACGATTTACTAGATTTAGGGGCCTAAATTTAAATTTTGTCACAGGGCCCTAAAATTCTTGAGACGACCCTGTTTGAAGAGGAGAACTACTAACTTCTCTTTAACGTTTTAACATTGTTGTACGATAAGCAGGAAGCGTCATATAAGGATCGACTAAATAAGCTTAAAGGAGAGGTGAGAACGATGATTGGGGAAACAATATTGGTGGATGATCCTTTGCTCCAACTTGAGCTAATAGATGTCCTGCAAAGACTTGGGCTATCTTATCACTTTAAGGATGAAATAGACAAAATGTTGGTGAGCCTACACAACAATATTGGGCATCACTTGAAGGACAAGAACAAAGATTTATATGTTGTGGCTCTTGCATTCAGACTCTTGAGACAACATGCTTATAACATACCCCAAGGTTTGCTTTCTTAACTGAAGAGAGACATTATACTCGAAGTGTGTGTCTCACTTCTTTTGGAAGCGTCATTCTAAACTCCATCCCACAAAACCCACCTCATAAATTATGCCTGAATTTAACAGCGGGCGGTCGTGATCTAATAAATGCAGTGGACCTCACAACACTCTTTTTTCTAACAAAACACTTAAACAATACAAATACTTAAAGTTACATATAGACTGTTAATCACCACCAATTTTTCTTATTCTTTGACGGACTCTATTGCATATTTCGATTTGTCACATTAATTCGTATATGGTATATAAGATATATTTCAAAAATTACAATTCTTGTGCTAATTTTCATTTTTGAAGGTGACTACATAGAGAGTTTTTCCAACCACCTATCTCCATCATTGAGTTTGCCATCTGATTCGACAATAAACTTAAAGGCTAATCAGATGACTCCAACCTTCTCTGCAACCACCTCTTGTTACCCTGCACACACACCAATAAAAAAAACTTGTCGTGAATCTACATCGTCACCGCCGTTCTATAAACCTTAATAACAACACCTTAACTTACTTTTGAAACAAGAACTCGCTATTTTAACGAGAAATATCACCATTTTCTATATGCAAAACCTAAAGACTAACATTTCTCTAAAAATCAAGAGCTGCCGCCCTAAACAAAATCCCTACTTGACTCTCGAAAAGACGGAAATATTGTTTATTCTCAATTATTTATATCTCTTTAATAATTTAGTAATATAATTTAACACGCACACATATATACCTTATACGTTGACTGCAGAGATTTTTAGTAATTTCATGAATGAAAGCGGAGAATTCAAAGAATGTGTTAGCGAAGACACCAAAGGTATTTTGTGTTTGTACGAAGCTTCGTACCTTTCGGTAGAAGGTGAGCACATATTGGAGAAAGCCAGAGATTTGTCTACTAAATATCTGCAAGACTATGTGAAGAATCATAAGATCAACAAAGACAAGCTTGATGTGGATATTATAAGCCATGCCTTGGAGCTCCCACTCCATTGGAGGGTGCCAAGGTTAGAAACAAGGTGGTTCATAGATGTCTACGAACAAAAAAAAGACAAGAGTCCTCTTCTGCTCGAGCTCGCCAAATTGGACTACAACATGGTGCAGGCTCTTCACTTGGAAGATCTAAAACATGTGTCAAGGTTTGTTTGAACATTAATTAAAGGGTTAATTGGTTTTGTCACTTTTATACTGGGATTTATTGATTTTTATCTTCTAATTAGGGTTTTGCCTGTTTTGAGCGTCCTTGGACTCAATTTTCTTTTATAATTAAACTCATGTTACCGGTTATAGTCAGTTTTGATGGGATACGTCATCATGCCGTCTAAGTTTTTCAGACCGTGTCAAAAGTACACATCAGACTCCAACTGTGATAGATGGAACGATAGCGTTTCATTTAATTTTTTTGAGGTAAGAACACCAAAGCGACGTCGTTTCGGGTGTGGTTATCTCAAAAAAATGAAACGTTTATTGTTCCATATATCGCAACTGGGGGTGACATGAACTAAAATCTTACGTGGCATGATGATGACATTTCACCCTAAGCTGACATGTCACATCAAAACCAATTACAACCTATAACGTGAGTTTAATTCAACAAAATAGAGAAATTCAACAAGCTCAAAACATGTTAAATCCTAATTACAGACAAATTAAGTATTTATTTGTATCGGTTGAAGGTGGTGGAGTAGGGTGGGACTCGCAGAAAACTTGAGGTTTGCGAGGGACAGGTTAATGGAGAATTTCTTGTGGACATTGGGAACAACAATGGAGCCAGAGTATGGAAATTGTAGGAGAATGTCAACAAAGTTCAATGCCTTTATTACAACTTTAGATGATGTTTATGACATTTATGGTACCTTAGATGAGCTCAAGATCTTCACACAAGCTGTAGAGAGGTTAGTACGTGGTACTTAAGATTAATTTTTTTTAGACCATGAAGCGTACGAACACTGAGATTCAAAGTTAAGATTCATATTTCAACGTTCTTATTATTTGATTAGAACGCTATCATATTACGATTGCACTCAGGTGGGATATCAATTCAATTGAGCATCTTCCGGACTACATGAAGATATATTTTCTTGCTCTTGATGAATACGTTAAGGAAATGCGTTTAAAGCCTTTGGAGTCGCAAGGAATCGACATTACATCTTATTTGAGAAAAACGGTACTAATTACAATTAATTTGATGATTTTCATATTCGAATTCTTCATTTTGTTTTTAGTAATTGTAACAATCGAACTCCATATGGTTGAATCATCAGTGGGTCGATTTGTGTAAAGCTTATTTGTTGGAGGCACAATGGTATCATAGCGGCTACACACCAAGCCTTCAAGAATATATCGACAATGCATGGATTTCAATATCGGCACCTCTAATATTAGTGCACGTTTATTTTCTCACTACAAATTACGTGACGCTGGAAGCGTTGGAATGCTTGTTTCAAAATCGGTATCACAATATAATTCGTTGGTCCGCAACGATTCTAAGACTTGCTGATGATTTGGGAACTTCATCGGTATGTTTTTATTCACTACTAATTAGTGATTGATGGAGTTTATTTCTAGACAATGTCTTATTATATATGCTGAGGAAGTGATCGAAATCACTTGCTCAATATTTATCAATTTCTTGTTTATAAAATAAGTAATTCATGTCTTAACAAATTATTCATCGATTTCTTGTAATTCTAATGCATGCAGGAGGAGTTAAAAAGAGGTGATGTTCCTAAATCTATCCAGTGTTATATGCACGAAACTGGTTTTTCTGAAGAAGATGCACGGAAACACATTAGGCATTTGATTACCTCAACATGGAATAAGATGAACAAAGATTGTGTCGCATGTTCTCCTTTTCCCGAAGATTTTATTAGAATTGCAATGAACCTTGCTAGAATGTCCCAATGTATGTACCAGTTTGGAGATGGGCATGCCTCTCAAGATCAGGTCACCAAAGATCGCATACACTTATTACTAATTCAGCCTATACCCATGTAGGCCAAATCTACATATATATGTGTTAAACTTGTTGATTATGCACTAGAAGTTGTCACCTCATCAAGTTGTACAATTTGGAGCACTCTCATGAAATGTCTTTTCATCTACCAAAAATTGATATTACGACACTGGGGAACATGAATAGCATAAACATCATAAATAATCAAAGCGAAGGCACTGAAATCCTCGACTCCTACAAGTTCTAGGAGTCTTAATCATTGAAGATTACAACACTTTGTGTTGAGCAAAGACTTCACCTCCCATGAAGGAAATTAAGTCCTTGCCTACTGGGCGTACATGCAAAAAAACTCTCATAGAATCAGAAATTTCCAAAAAAAGCTAGTCACCTCCCTGAAGGCAAAGATGGCTACTACTGGATAGGGAACACCATTCCCTTTATTCAAGTAGATACCGAAGAACCTCTAAAGGGAGAAATGTCGGGTCCGCATTCATCCGCATATGAGAAAATGATAGTTAGAGAACCAGGCTTCTCACCAACCAAGGGAGAATAGCCTCCCAAAGACCATGCCTCCTAAGACAATCAACCTCATCCTAAGGGACCAAATTTACATGAAGCATAAATTAGACAAGTATGAAAGAATAGTACGAAAGAATAGTGTACTTCATGTATCATTCCAATATGATATGAAGTTCGTACATACAAAAGTTCCAAAAGTTTCGGGAATAAAAATACTATGAAAGAGTGCATATGTAAGGAGCTAAATCTACAATACTCTAAGGTACGGTGGAAGAAGCCCCTGAAACTCTCGAGGAGGGGGCACAGGACGAGAGCCCAACTGCAGATGACGCGTTGATCCCTCCAAAGGAACTCCAATAAGATAATCCATCTCCAGCTGCCATTCAACATTATGGTCTAGAGAAGCCTCGTAGGCCTCGAGATCCTCCAAAGGAATGGACGGAGTAGAACACTGCCCGGTGACCATGTGCTCAATGGTCCTACGGTCAATGATCGGTGGCGGAACCCATGGACACCCATCCTCATATCCCCTGCGCTCATACTCTCGTGAGGCTGCCATCTCGCCCCGAGAAAAAGGGGTCGAAGTGTGGAAACACCTGCGTGTAGGATGGAATGATGGGACCTTCAAGGCCGACACTATCTCATGAGACCTAGTGCGAGTTCCGGCCATCACAGCTCTGCAAACCTCATTCCTCCCATAAGTCCTACCCATAGTGAAAGTGTCAGTGCCCCTGACAAGTTGGACTGACTCTTCACTAACCTGATTTGCCTGTTGGCTCAATGCCTCCCGTAGCTGAGTCACCTCACTAGTCAACTGTCATGAAAAGAAAGACGTTTAATAGTAAGATAAAGAAATATGGAAGAAGACAACTAAAATGCAAATAGGAAAAAGATATGTACCCGCTTCTGCGCTGCCAATGCTATGCACAACTCAGTCTCTCGCTCACCCTCAAGGATGACAGTCTCGCGATCTCTTTGAATCATCTCCTCCATCTCAGCCCTCATGGATGCACTCTCATACTTCTCCAACCTTAACGCCTCTACCAATGGAGCTACCCTAGAGCTCTTCTCCTTCTCTACCGCAAGCTTCCCCTCCAGTTGGGCAACCTTAGCGCTCAACTCATCCTCTAACTGGGCTACTTTAGCCCTCAACTCGCCCTCCAACTGTGCCGCCTTAACATTTTTTTCTTTCTCTACCCTCAACTCATCCCTCAAGGCCTTGGTCTTAGCATGTCTCGTCTTCTGCCTATTACGATATATACGTATCGCTTTTTGCACGCCACACCTGGTTGCAACCGCCTGAAAAGGAAAACAGCAAAAACATGAATAATATGTTCTGAGATATTAAATGTGCACGAGTACTACGTATTGAAAAATGAGAAAGTCAAAGAAACTTACTTGCGCAAAAAAATCCTCAGTATACTTCGAAGCGGAACGTAGCTCCCTCAAAGTGGGAGATGTGGGGCAAGACTCAGAAGAAGATCGTGATGAGAGATCATCCAACGACTTAACTGTGTGACCCTGCATCTCATTCGACAACCTAAGATCCTCCATGCCCTGAGCTATAAACTTTGGAGGGGGAAAGACATCACCACTAGCCTCCCCAGTAGTTGTATACACTATAGATGGATAAATGACTAGAGTAGGAGAGTGGTCATCATCCCCAGTGGCTGAAACCTCGGAAATAACCAATGCCTCAGAAGTAGCTGCAGTCCCAGAAATAATCACAGTCTCAGAAGTGACATCGGCATCAGAAGAGCCTGGACGCTCAAAAGTGGTCGAAGCGGTTGGAGGCTCAGTAGTGATCACAGGCTCAAAAGTAACCAATGGATCAATGACAACCTCAGGCTCTAGTGAAGAAGAATCAACAATCGGAGGATGGGAATGATCAACCTCCAAAGGAGAAGGGGGCTCCCCCAATGCGTCTTCAGAAGGACCAGAATGAACATTGGTGGCGTCAGTAGCCACCTCCTGGTCCCCCCTCTCAACATGGTCAACGCCACTAACTAGGACGCCTGAGGCACCCCTACTCTTCACCTTGCCAGTAGGACGTTTCCTTTTCTTTGCACCAGCAACAACGGTAGCACCTGGCCTCCTTTTCAGCAAAAGAACAGATCTAGGGATAACCGAAGTAGATGACCAAGAGATAGAATATCTCGGGACGTTGGACATGATCTTCTTCCTTCCCTCATTCAGGGAATGGTTATACTCAACTCTCCCCGCCGGAGACCAAGGCCCCACAGCTGTCACAGAAAAACAAATGTTCAGAGGCATTCACATAATAAGGAAAGAGACATGAGAATGTGAAAATAACAAATAAAGCAAACTTACTATCCAAAGCAGACATCGACTCATCTCGAGGACAATGACAAGGGAGGGGACAATTACCCCTCCAAATCGGGTTCTCAGTAGTCCCGTGAATAATCCAAGAAGTATCCCGCCTCAAAGGAGTATGGATGGCCAAGGGAACGACACCCTCATAAGCTCTTCTAGAAACTCCAGTGAAATACTGAATAGGCCCCCTCAACAGGAAAGACATATCATAACGCATGCCACGTGGAAGTCCGGTCGTAAGAATCGTGTATGTCTCCCGATCATAATCGTCCAACTCCTCAATATGTATCGTAGTCGAGGGAGCAGGTCTGACTGGCTTGTAAGGGAAGGAGAACCCTTGACGAGATCGAATAAAAAATCTCTTATGCATCCACTTATCCTCTTTGTCGCGGTCACTACTAAGAATCTTGCGACTAGTGGCAGTCAAAAACTCTGAAGAAGCATCTACAATTTGCTTCCTAACAAACCAAATGGCAAATAGAAAAGGGGAAGGCTCTCTACCTGACAACCGACACAACGCAGAAAAAGCAGCAATCTTCCGAACAGAAGGAGGAGTAAGATCTGCGAGACGGATCCCGAAATGACGAATGACTCGCTCCATGAACGGATCCATGGGCAAAGAAAGACCTGAAGCAAAGTGCCCCATACATACCATAATCTCTCCTTGACGTGCAGCAACAATGCCATGCTCATCTGCAAGAACCCTAGCTTTATAATCAGCTAATGGAATCCCATGGCTCAACCATAGAGCCTGAAGCTCTTCAACTGTGACGGCTTGACGACTAGTTCCCTCGTAGATACCGGTCAAAGAGAGAGGAATAGGCTCTACATCAATATGAGTTTGCACAGCCTTAGGCAAAAGAAGTCCCTTTGAGGCACCTGTGATCTTTGAATGAAGCGTGTCAGGCCGAGATGAAGAAGTAGTAAGCCGAGAAGAAGGAACAGTAGGTTGAAAAGAGGCAACAGTCGGCCGAGAAGAAGAGGCAGTAAACCGAGCTCGAGGTACAACAGGCGAAATGGACAAAGCAAGAGGGGCAATAGGCTCAGAAGGCACAATATCATCTATCTCCTCTAAATCAAGCTTTCCACCAAATAATGGCTGCATAACCTCCGGCAATGCAGAAGACCCGGGGGGAAGAATAAAAGGATCAGGCGGTGGGTCGGGTAACTCAACCCTAGGAACAACCGTCTCAACCTGACGATACTCGTGAGAAGTATGTTTGACTCTCCTGGGAGCCCCGGTCATGATCAAGCCTGCATCCAAAATAAAAAGAAGTATGTATTAGTAAAATGCATATGCAAAGAGAAAAGAACTAACATGACATAGGACAGGGTCAACGCACTAACAAGACTTCCTCTGACTCAGACTTAGACCGTGACTTGAATTTAAACCCTAACCCTAACTTTGACTTTGACTAAGAATAAGAATATTGAACGACGACATTCTGAGACTTGAAAATTTTCATTTGAAAAAAAAAAAGTCAAATCATTGTGCTAATGATGCATACTTACTTTTTGGTTCATAAAAGAAGAGGCCTTGGAGTGCTTAAAGAAACATCATAACATAATTCTTTGGTCAGCAACGATACTAAGACTTGCAGGCGATTTGGGAACTTCATCCGTACGAATCCATAAATTGATCTTCAAATTCTAATTGATCAAACATATACGGGCAACTTATTATTCTCAAGTAGGTTCAATGTTACATGCACGAAACAGGTGCTTCTGAGGGAGATGCTCGCAAGCACATACAACATTTGATTTATGAAATGTGGAAAAAGCTTGTTGATTAGTGTCGGACTTGTTGATTAGTAATGAAATGGCTCAGGCCCAAGTAAGCTAGATGGTTAACGGGCCACCCGCGAAACAACCGCCAACAAACCGCTCTAAAAAAAACCCGCAAATAAATGAAAATACCAGGCAGCTGACTGTAAATAAAATAGAATAAATAAAAAATTACAAACCACAAGGTGTGGTGCGGGTAGCCAAATTGGGCTAATGGACGGGTAAACCGTCCATGCACACCCCTAACTAGAGATCTACCTCACTCACTGACAATCAGATAATCACAACACCAGAAATAAAGTGTAAACATCCCAATTTAACACAACAGAAACAAAGGCTGAATGAAATCCAGATTCATTTGGACTAATGGGTTCTGCTCGTTCAATCTGCAACACTAACAGTACCTAAAAGCAGAAAAGTCAAGAACCCTCAGACTCAGGCCAGGAGAGTTGTGCAACACAATGCCCACTAAAACCAACCTCATGTTCTATACTGTGATTCAATGCGGTAGTCCTGTCCTTTCCTCACAGATCTAGCTTACATAATTTCCGTAACCTATCTTCAGAATATAATAAGCCACATTCATACTACCTAAGATGTAGAATTAACAGTTCTCACCAAGAGCATCGTGTTTCCAACAGAGAATTTAAAATTTTCAAAAAAATAGAAAGCTAACCAAAAGCGTAAGAATTACTGGCCTGCAGTGGAATCTGTTTCAGATGATCCAACTACTCCTTCCAAGGCATCCAACTTAGTGGGAATAACAATATCAATAACAGCCACCTCATCTGCTTCTGCCATTATTTCATCTCTATCTCCCACCACAGGTTCAATCCCATTTTGCACCAAATTGGAATGCAGATGTAATTCGTTTAACTTGGTTGGTGCATCTGATTTTTGAGTGGTTGTTTGTGCAAACGTACCAGTGCTGATGGGCAGTGTAGATGTCACCAACAAATTCTATAGTCATGAAAAGTATATTCAATTTCAAGTTGCATCACTGAGGATCAAGGATAAAGATGAATAATAATAATAATAATAATTAAAATAAATAAATAAATAAAAATAACAACTAGTAAAAATGAGTAACTTGTGCTGCGACTGGAAAGAGAATTTTGCAGAATTTTCACATAACATTTTTCCC
>JAYMTE010002140.1:0-11744 GCA_036897545.1 Pelargonium fulgidum
AAAATAATAAATAAAAACAATTTGCATGAATTGTACTAATAATGAGAGTTGCTATAATTTGCTATAACTTTATGAAAATGTGTGGTAAATATTTTGTTGAAAAGTGCTTGATCTTCAATTAATTAAGGGGGCACTTAAAATTTTATCGGGGCACCTAACTATTTCATGTCAAAACGTTGAACCTTACAAAAAAAATTATCACTACAAATATTACATTTTAGCAAAGTGAGTGGGGTCATTTGAACCCACAATGGAGGCTTTAGCTCCGCCCATAACTACAATTATGTCTTTTTTTTTTAAAGTTACGTGTTTCATTTATAACATAAAAATTTTGTTGAACAGAAAACATAATTAAAATTGGGACATTCTCCGGATCAAAATAAGTATCCTTTAACATAAAATAGGGTAACCTAATTATTTCATGAGCTACCCTATTTTTCTCTTTTTTTCCTTGTGTTCTCCATTCCGTCAATTACCCATCACAAATGGTGAGGCTGAGGCCCACAACACAACTGATTTACAAATATGGAAAAAGCGCGTAGTTGATGGGCCCACCAGTTGTCGATTGAATATTTCGAATCTGAAACAAGCGCGAGAGTCACAGACAATAACTAACCAATTCGCGGGATATTCTTTTCCGTTGCTTTATCCACTATTCAATTTTAGGCCTTTTCTTTTTTGGCAACTTCTTCTTTTCTTATGGCTTCAACTTGAACTGTTCAGATCGGTCAACATAAACAATGATTTGAGCTTAAATTGAATAAGTTAGGCTGCTAACCACTCTCTCTTTCTTATCACAATTTGCAATAATTTGTATTTTTCATATTATGTTATTGTTGATTCAACAAAGTTAGGGTGGATCATTAGTTTTGCTAGGTTCCTCGCTATTTTGTTCTTTTTCAAAAATTTAATAATTTGTAAGAAGATATGAATAATTATCAAACGCGTGTATTAACCAGTGAGAAGTTGCATCAGTTTAATGTAATGTTTTGAATTAGTAAAGAATGTAGTTGTGTAAACACTTAGTGATAAAAGATTTCCGCCCTTGCAGTCCTTTCCAACTCAAACAATAACTATTTTGGGTATGATATGCTTTAAAGGGCTTATTGTGCTAACCATGACCGTTTTGAACACCTCATAGTCAAACCAAAAAGATAATTGGTTAGAATGACATTTTCCTCCTCCAAAACATATATTTGACTTGTTGGATGGACGGTTAGTGTATAAGTTATTTTACGCGTATAATGAGACTATTTTTTCAGTGTTAATGAAAAAATTACTTAGATTGTATTATGGTAACTCTAATATTTAAACAGTGGTCAAGGAAATAACAAACCACCTAATGATATACTTGAATCTTAGTCATATGGTATGCACCCAGCCAAATTATAATTATATAGTACTTTTTTTATATAAAAAGTTTAGGTCAGGACGAGTCGGACAAACCTACATATTTTATATGCAAAAACCAAACTCGACCCATAGCTCGAACAAACATCACCGTTTTCAATTTGAGTATTGATTAAGTCTTTTTCGGTCCAAAAGTGTCACACCTATATATAACCCTCTAATTGCACAATTAACGCCAAAGAATAGTTGGATACAACTCATGACAAATACTAACAAATATCGTAGCATGTCGTGGCGCCAAAGGTGGTTGGTACAAGACTTTAAAGAATTTTACACAAGTCATTCTAAAACAATGCATGATTTGATTTAATGTTGGTTGGTGTATTTTCAAGTGCCAATTTACCCAATTCAC
The DNA here is from genome assembly GCA_036897545.1 of Pelargonium fulgidum. Lineage (NCBI taxonomy): Eukaryota > Viridiplantae > Streptophyta > Magnoliopsida > Geraniales > Geraniaceae > Pelargonium > Pelargonium fulgidum. The sequence goes on from JAYMTE010002140.1 coordinate 1,763, forward strand.
TCCAAAATAGTGCATTGACTTTTAATATCAATACAATATCTTTAAATGCTAGCAATCGTCACCATCACATTTCCATATTCACAAAGAAAAACTTTGATAATTTCACATGAAACATATAGAAAATATTACAATAAAATTTTCAAAATGTATAGTGTCAACAGTAACATAATTGTACATGTATTCACAACAATGTTTTCAAAACTTGGTAAATTAAAGTTTTGATAGTAATATGTTAAAAGAACGTCAATAAAAATGTAAATCAAACTCGATTATATGCGACTGTCTTGCCAAACAGGCGACGAATGTAGGCAACTTGAAGTCCACTAACAGCCATCAACAAGAGATACTCTCCTAGTGTGTAGTAAATAACACGGAGTCTAGTGCCCTCGTTTGCTGTCATATTCAACACATTTAACAAAGATAATGAAACAATTTAACATCAATCATGAAATCTAAATTCAGATCTTTTAGATAGAGAAACTTACTGCGACGATGTCGTTCGTCTCGTGCTTTCAAATACTTTTGCTCTACTATAACAGATTCTAATGATTCTCTCAATTCAGCAATCATAACATAAATAGGGTTCAAGTGTTCTGCAAGCATGCACCAACAGTTAGAGAGAACAATCAATTAAGTATGGGCAAACTCGAGTAAAAATATTACTCATTTCATCTCAAAATGAATGTCTTTATTTGTATTTTGTGAAAAATTAAGTTGAAGTTAGTATGATGTATTTACTATTATATCCTTAAAATCATGTGTTAAAAGTATACTAGCTAATTTACTATGAGGATATTATTGACAATTCAAACATAAGTAGCTTCCTAAAAAAAAAATAGACGCTTATTTTGATACAAAATTTCAAGTGAAACTGTATACTCATTTTGAGATGGAAGGAGTATGTACAATAATATCAAACTTGAAATGATTTACCGTTAGTTGCCACATCATTTTCATTTGGAATATGGCCAACGTGAATGTAAAACGATATGGTTTCAGGAGTTGTAGATGGATTGATGAAACAAAATTGGTACGCTCCGCTACGGGGAGCCCTCACCTCGAACTTGTCTCCCGACGTCCCCTTCAATGAGTACACAACGCTTCCGCCTGGAGCCATTATCTACTCAAAAATATCAAATCATCAAAACGCATGTAATGTACATATACACGTAGTAAACATAAATTCAACATCATTTTCAATCTATATATGCAACAAAACATGAATAAAAACCGATTATTTTGTTGAATACATAATTGCAAGCTATCAGATAACGAAACTTACTTTGAAATCGATCCCGGGATGATCCGAGTTCCAAAAAATGTCATGGTCAATGACAACAAAATTACCAGAAATCATATCGCCACTATGGAGAACGTTTTCAGAAACACATTCTTTGCCGTCTAAATTAATCGAAAGAGTGGATCCTTGAGAAATCAAGCTCAACAAAAGCCCTGTAATTAACATGTGAATTTCTGCAGATCCACATCTTTTTCTTGTTTCCATTTGAAAAAGCTCTTAAATTTTTTTTTTTTTTTTTTTTGTTTTGTTTTCATAAAAAATAAAAATTAAGCTCATCATGTCAATTGAGAAACAGAGAAAAATTGATGGCGCAAAATTCGGTTATACCGTTAATTGGTTCCCTCCATAAATTAAATGGGCCTATCAGTATTAATGGGCCAAATATTGATCAATGGGCCTAGTCCAAATAAGCAAACCCACCGACCCATTTCATTATTTTTAACCGATGTTTTTTGAAATCATTTTTAACCGATGTTTGTATAAAAAAATTGTTCTATAAATTGTAAACAAATTTTGTGATAATTTAAGCCCATTTGCAGGCCCATAGAGAACTTGCTCAATAAGCGCTGGTGTTGAAAATGCTTATAAAAGAATCGGAAATGTGAAAGAACCGATTTTTCTCGAAGCGGTTCAGGCGGTTGTGGTGAAAGTGTGAAACAACCTTCCGTATATAAGGGCTCTCACTCGCTTTCCAGTTTCGTTTGTTCAGTTCAGAGTTCACTTTCTTGGTTTTGAATTTTGATCCGTACAATTTCGGAAGATAAATTGAAGACTCTCTGCAAATCCAGATTCTCGAAGAGGTTTGTTCGGCGATCTCCTTCGTTTCTCAAACTGAATCCACAAATTTCCCGCCATAACTTCTCAATCCGCGCCGTATCCCTCTCAGCTGTTTGGTTATCGGTAAAGTGGAATTTTCTCGGAAAATCAATGTTGCTCATTCTTATTCGTTTCTGCAGTGTTTGAAGGTTTCTAAGGAATGCGCGATGGACTAAAAAGCTCTCTCCAAGTGTAATCCATCCAATGGCGGGATGGATTACATTCAGGTTTTTCTTCAAACACGCTCTAGATCTGATTTGATTTGTGTTCTCATTTTGGTTCGCTTGGATACTGTTTGATTAGCGTTGCGGAATTGATTTTCTGATTTTTTTTTTCCTGCTGCTAAAATCTATGATGCGACTATTGACCAAACAGTGTTTGAAGTTTGAAAGAATTCACGATCAATAGTTTCCTAGATGGTGCTAATACTGAATGTATACAAATAATCACTGTTCGTAGACATGGTTTTTGAATTTTCAGTTTAAAGTGGATTTTGTAAATGCATTAGGTGGATTCAGAGGCATGAAGCTTGCACATAAGGTTATTGCAATTGCATTCAATCTTAGGTTGTTCATCATTTTGCAATGTGTATCTCATTGTTTTTCTTCTGCCTTAATCATTGATTTTGTATTTTGCTAAGTGACTATTTAACTATTGAATTCCTCAACTTAAGTCATATTTATTAGTTCATATTTGATAAATGATAATTTAGGATCGGGTAGGGCTATGGCTGCAATGCTAGCCCGAGCTGCATCTGTCTTTTATGGTGATCCTGGAAACTATGAGAGGGTAATTCCTCTTTGTCTTGCTTACATTTATTGAATATATCTATAGTGGAGTGTCAAGTTGCTCCTGTCCCTTGGACAGCATTACTCCCACGTGGTTCATCTACCCATCTTTCTCTAGTTCCCATGTTTTTGAAGCGAGCAGGTTCTAGAGAATTTTCATAGAAGGTTGATAAATAGTACTGAGCAATGAGTCAATGACCTAGTAGAAACTCTAAAGCCATTGTCAGGCCAACAAATTTATTCAATTACAAGGCATTGGTTCTGCAGTTGTTTCTCTCTGGTACCCTTGTTTTCACTATGTTAGTATTTAGAAATATTGATGTCTTAAAAGACAGAAAATGGTGATGGCTAGAAATAATTAGAATTTTAGTAACTCATTCTGTAGTATGTATCCTAATTCCTAAGGCATGCAAGAAGATATGCTATATTCACTTTCTGTATGTTTCATTAGAACTTTATTTGTCTTCTTGTTGAAGCTTCTCGTTTTTCATCACTGTGAAAATATATTATTAGAATGTTAGACTTCTACAACAATGTTTCCCTCGGTTCCTCACTTTTGTTTTCAAATTCAACATTAACCTTCCTAAGGTCCCCCTTCTCTCTCTGTCACACCCACACCCACAACATACCACTGTTTTTGTCCTATGCATCTATGTGTCCATATGTCTGTGTTAATGTGTTATCATCTCTCTCAACTGTATCCATGTACAAATAGTCTTCATTGCCATTCATGGCTAAGGAATTAGAAAAATATAGAAATTAATGTGTACACTGCACATGCAAGGCTTTAGCTGTTAGCACAATACACACTGTGTGCACAACCTTGCTTCTAATAAATTGCTATCTTAGGCGATTATCATCCAGATTGCTGCGGGTTCCATCAAGTATATAGTGGTGTTTGATGATTGCTGTTAACTTTTGGTGGTGGCCCAGCATGATGTCTAACATTTCAGAACACAGGGACAGGGGTGCATACTAAGAAGGTATTTGCAATTCATTTTCTCGTTAGACATGACATGGTTAAGTTAAGTAGTTACCGGCAATTTTGGCTCACATAATTCTTCTTCTATTTCCTGTCGGACTTTCTATGAATCAATGATGTACAATAAAGATTGGCAGACAGAGAAATAGTATGTAACTTGTATATATTGTTTACTTACAAAAGAGACTGCTCAGTGGACACTGATTTATCTGATAATTGTTATATCACAATTGTATGTTTCCTCCCTTTTAAATCCTTTTTTCATCTATGAATTCCACCATGTTTCTCAGAGCATGCAATGTATGTCAACAGGGGAGTTCTATGACTTGGAGTAGTTTTTCTTAGGGTCTTATAATTTATATGACTTAAATAATTCAATACCATGGTTTGTATAATATTTCTCCTGAATATAATGGCTGGATCAACTCTTCTGTTTGAATCTTCTTTAATTCATTCCATGTCACTATTCATTTTTATTTGAATTCAAATGGATAACTTATTCAACAAGTTAACTACGGGAAGAGTTAGAAACATGTTTATTTGAATTGAAATGGGATAGCTTGTTCAATAACGGGAAGAGTGAGAAGGAGATAGTGACTGGAGCTTAATTATGATAAATGAAACATTTTCTGCTTGTGACACATTAGGCAGCTCAATATATAATAGACAATTTCAATTTTCACATAAATAGAAGAACTAACAATAGTGCTTAAATATTTTTCATGTTTATATAAGGAGTTTTCCATCAAAGGATCAACCCCCTTAACTTCGTCTAAGAACATCTGACTTTATTGTAGTCTTAAATGCTAAAGATGGCTTGAACCAATGAAATAAGGACATGAAAGTAGTAATTGATAGTTATCCTGGGAATAAGTAGTGATTGAAGAAGTTTAACTCCTCATGTTTGTTTGTTTTGACTTTTGAGTGGGAAGGTGGGTTTGTGCATGATTATTTTACTCTTTTTTTTGGTTTGAGCTATGGGAGGCCGGACCATTATATTTGCTTAAATTTAGACTATATATGCTGCTTGATTTGTAATTCATTATCATCAATTGCAACTATTGTATGTTTATCTATTTGATAATAGTTATATGCATATTTAATTAGTATTTCAAGTTATGATTTTCCAGCACAATTTCCTGCAAACTTTGGAGGCTATAGTACTGCACTTGCTTTCATCAGTGGGAGCAGAAGTCATTACACCAAAGTTTGATGAGATAGATCAACAGACTAATGAAGTAGACAGGTATGTGTTTTTTCCGACACACATTTAATTCTTTGAGAATGAAACAAAACATCTAGATCGTTTTTAGCTTTGAATCACCTTTTTTCACCTATTTTCTCAGGAGCAAATTCTAGAAGGTTTTCTATGTTGTTTTCGACAACAAGTTTGACGCAGTGGATGCAATATTGAAAGGAAAGGAGTCTTTTGTAGTCAAGGTACTTTGTTTTTTTTTCTGAACTGTCTTCAATCAAAATATATGACAAATATTTCTTGTGATCTAGATTTATAATGACAGCTAAAAACTTGTTTATTCTTTAAAAGGAATTCGTTTTGTACACTTATAGAATGTGGATATGCAAGGACAAAACATAGTTCCATCCATCAGATGAATCTTGTTTTCTTTTCCTCTTTAGAAGTGGTAAAGATAAGGTAGTTCTATAGTATGGCTGTGCTAGTCATGACCAGGAAACCTTCTCTTTTTGTGAACTGCTAACTTGCAAAGGAGAAGGAAATAACAGTATTCTAGGTTGGATCTAATATCTAATGCAGTGAATTGATGTGTCACTGCTAAGAATAGTGGCAAATATTGAATCTTATATAACTGATATCCTCTTAAGAAATGTTAAAGGTCATCTGGTTAACACATCTAGAGTGCTTGTGGAATTTATTGCCATACATGTTCCGGATATATGTAGTTTGCTAGATTCTGGATTACGTACAGTTCTTTTTCTTAACGATGACCAATCTTTTGATCAAGTTATTTGACAACGTTGTTTGTTACTTAAAGCATATTATAGTTATACAACTGTTTCCTTAATCATAACTTCTCTCTCTACATTCTTTTTCCTTAGTCAACTATGTGAATAATATATAAGATATTCCAACCTTCTCCAAGAATAGGTTATCAATATCGCTGTGCCAAAATCTAGTAGGACTTGAATTGGTTTTGTAAAGATAAAGATTGTCCTGGGGAACAGTGACACTGTTTACGTGAATGGTATTGCAGATTTTTGTTTCCAGTGTTTCTGTTGCAGGTATTTAAGAATATATTGGACAAATACTTGGGAATAAACTTTAATGGACCAATCCAATATGGGTTGAATGAAATTTATATTGGGACAAATTTTGCTAAAGAATTGGTCCCTTTCAAGAGCAAAGAAATGCATATTCTTAGCTGAAGCTTTTGGTTCAACTCGTACTTTAAAATGTGAGTCATTCACAGATTTGCCGAATATGAATCATTACATCTTTGAGTGTCATGTATATCAGTTGTTTGGATGCTATGCTATATGGTCCATGTTATTTGTCTGCCAGTGTAATTATATTGATTTGTTTGAAATTCTGAAACTCGTTATTATTTCTTCATTTTCGGAGCAACATGGTCTGTCCAAAAATCTTAATTTAGTTCAAGAGGATCAGCTCATATGCACATTTTTCTACACTAATTAGGTTTCCATATAGCTCATATTGCATAAAGATTTTCCAATTTTCATTTTGTTTTCCTTAAAGAAGTATCATAGTGCATTGTTTCACACATGTATTTTTTTTCTTTTTTTAGAAGCTCTCAATGAAAAAATACCGCTTGCCGATAAAAAAAGAAAAAGAAAAAGAAAAAAGAATGAGGGTCTTGGTTGCTATAAAATTTATGGTCCTAAACTCTCCTATTGTTAACATTGATCTCTTTGGTTTTGCATTGCTTTCTTTTCATGATTCAAATCTGTACTCAACTTGAGAAGATTTGACCTGCTCTGAGGTGTGTATCATGAAATTTATAATTATCTACATTACTTTGCTCTATATAATTAGTATTGGAATAGTTTCTACTCAAGAAGGTTGTGGAAAAGAGGGGTAAAAGAGAAAAGCAAAGAAAAGAAGAGTTGGGTAATTATTAGAATTGGAAGAAGAAAAACAAAGAGGGAAAAGAAAGGAAAGAGATGTCTGTTGAGATGAGATTCCCTGATGGAAGATGACACATGCAAATGTGTTGAGAGAGAGAGAGAGAGAGAGAAGAAAAGAGAAAGAGGGAATAGAAGAGAAGCTTTTGGTTTGTTTGTTTGTTAGTGTAGCTGAAGCAGAGGGAGATAAAAAAGAGAATCTTTTTTAATAGGCAAATTGGCATGTATTGTACCTTAACCCTGCCATATACTTTCTAAAAGCTTGGATATACCATAACACCCAAACCCATCTTTTATTAATCCCAATGCTCATGCTCTCTCTCTCTCTCTCTCTCTCTCTCTCTCTCTCACACACACACACACACACACACACACAAAGTTGAATATACTAATAATTGCTGTTGTCTTTAATGTAGACTTTGCTCTTTGCCTCTTTCTTTAATATGTTTGTTTGCCTGAGATGTAATTTATTTTCAGACCATTTCTGGGAAACTGGAAAACCTATGATTGAGTGCTCTTTTTGTTTTGTTTTTGGATGGGTTCTTGGTTTAGATGGATATTTTATTTGCATTTCCATTTTCATTCAAAAAAATTATATTACCAGTTAGTTGTTGGAGATTGACTTAGTGTGGTTGTTTAAACTTGTGATTAATTGAGTGTTCTTTTGTTTTGTTTTTGGTTGGGTTAGAGGTGACGATTTGAGTTTTGGGTCGGGTTTACAGACTTGGGTTGATAAGACCTAACCGAATACGGAAGAGGTTCGAGTTTGTTCGGACTATGGGTCTTAGACCATGGATTGATTTTGGCTCTTCTTACTATTGTAAAATGTGTGGGTTTGCCTGTCCCATCCCACAAGTTTATAAAGATAAATCGAACTCGAAAACTGACCTAGTACATTTTATGTGACATGAACCTGCAAGAAAAGCAGCACGGTTTTCATGTGCCCGCGGACTTGAAAGTTCTAGGATGGAACCTGGGACGCTTTTTTTTTGTTTGTTTTTGTTTGCTGAGACTTAGCAATGACACATAGGAAATGAATTCAAATGGGTATTTTGTGACCACAATTTCATTAGAACGGAAATGATTGTTAAATCGTGAATCAACATATACTCATTGGTTTGACCGATTTTTGATCCACAACTCGTTTGTTGAGTATTTTTTCTCTTATGAAAACTTATGATTGAGTGTTTCTTTGTTCTGTTTTTGGATGAGCTCTAAGTTTATTAGACGTTCACATTTTCGTTCTTAAAAATCTTCTGAGTCCATAACATATCTTGTTTATATGTTGTGTGTATGTGACTTGTGAGCTTTTAGGATTGATGTGTAGTTGTTGCAAAAAAAAAGGCTGTGACATGGGGACATGCACAGAAATTGAGAAAGGGTTTTCAAGAAAAAGAACTGGTATGTGTGTGAGATTCAAAACTTCGAAAGTTTTATCCTTCATCTTTTATCCGCCCGTTGACATTTTTTCCTCTTCCTTGTAATTTTCTCTTCTTTTATATTTTTCATTTTATATTTCTTTAGGTTCAGTAGTGTTTCTCTCAGAGACTTCCCGGACCACCACCACTAGGGGTGTTCATGATTAGGAGTTGACCAATTTTTTGAACCCATTCGGACTGAGTCCAAGTAAGAGCGGATCAAATCCATTCGGTCCGGGTTCGATCCGCTCCTTTGGAAAAGTTTGTCTAGTCTAGTTAGGGTGGTTTACGTTTAGACCCGATCCGGCTCCATACTTATCCAGACCGTTGTGTTTTCGGTCCAGTCTTTGGTCCAGTTCTCCTTGCTGCCTTCGGTACGTTTGAATTCGTTGGGTTTATAGATATATAATTTTATACCATTTATAATCTTAGGTACTATGCATTTTATAATTACTCATTCAATTTCTCATAGCTTACATTCATTTTAGTTCTTACAGTTTTTTCTCCCGAAATGTGTGTATATAATTAGATTCGGTCAATTGGAATTACTCCAGTTCGGGTCACATTTCTCTGGCCTGGCCTTGGCTTAAACTAGAAATATGGTTCTAGCTACGGGGCATCATACTACCCTGAGGTTGTCTAGTTTGGTTTGTGTCCAAATTTCGTCACAATCCGAGCTGGTCCATAATTTTCGGTATCGTATTCGGTACGTGAATTTTCTAGAATTCAGTCCAGTCTGGTCTGGGTTCGGACCGCCACAACAGCTCACGATCAACCTAGTTTGGCTCTTTACCTTCATGCTCACAACTTGTGTGTTTTTCACAGCCTCTTCTTCTTGATCCTCATCTTTACAAAAGGTAACATTTCAATATCCCTCGAAATTGTCCATTTACTTTTTCCACCATAGAATCTCAAAAGAAAGAAAATCGTGGGAAAAAGAATTCCTTGGAAATGATCAAGTACTCCTACTTTGAAAATGGAAATTCGATGAGAGGTGTGAAAAAAAGGCTCTTGCTATGAATTCCCAAAGTAAACCACCACTCACTAGGATTTCAGTTCTCTATTCTGTGGACCAACTTGCAAATTTCATTTTACATACCTTTCAAACCCTAGTGCTGTCTCTTTTCATGAGAATCTATTTATGTAGGGATTTTTTTTTTTCATTTTAGCCCTCACCTATTCATTTTGTTACGAGTTGGTCTTTAAACTATCCACTTTGTTCCAATTTGATTCTTATATGTATGTGTGAGTTTTGTGTGTATGTGTGAGAGGTGGAGTCAAAATTGAGTTGGGTTGATAGTAAATGAAAGTGGTGTTTAAAGGATGGTACGATTGTAATAATGAGGCAGATATGTGTCAATTACGACATTCATGATTCACTACTCGAAGATCAGAGGCACACCATCTCTCGTTTACTTCACTTCTATTGTATACGTTTAAAATTCAAATGACAAGAAATTTAATATAATGTGATTTTTTACATTTTACTCATGATTCTAAATTTTGTACTATAAGTAAATATTGAGTACTACAAATCATCACATTAATTATTATGCCC
>JAYMTE010002141.1:0-11739 GCA_036897545.1 Pelargonium fulgidum
GGAAGACAGAAGCATAATATATAACAGCACCCCCACGGGAGAGTGACTCCATCCCTCCCTTGCAGATTTTGCTTCGGGTGACAGCCATGACCTGATAATGATTATCCTCTCAATTAAAAATAGGTATAAAAAGAAGAATCGCATTTTTAAATGAGGAGAATTTTCACCTCTGGAATGTCAAATGCAGACATTAGATACTTGATACATGCCGGATAAAGACCAAACGACCATTGTTCCATACGAGCTCGAAGTCCAGTTGGATCTGGGAAGTGCTCACTCTCCACTGAACGGTACCACTGATACAGAGAGTGGTAACCTGAAAAGCCACATCATTGATAACATAATCAATCAATTAATTTCTGGAATGGAAACAATGTTTTCAATAGCATTGTTGCCATGAAGTCGAAGAATGTAAAGCAGTGCACACAAACACTATTACTTTCTAAAGTTTATCCTTGGCTCTTGCTTTGTTATTCAATTGGAATCATGCTCAAAATAAACGCATCTACGATGACAATAGAGAACTGATAGTATACCAATTCACATCTTAACTTCATTATCCACGACAAATTCCATTTTAAGAATATATTTATGACCGACATTCAAATACATAACTTGAGTCCATGTAATGTAAAGTCATGCCAAGCATGTACAGTGTCTACAGAACCAGAATCAAACGAACACAGAAATAGGATAGAAAAGAAAAAAAACAGACCTGAAGTTGCTAATAAATCATGTCGGATACATGTTTCGATACCCAGCTCCAAAAGCAACATGAGAATCAGTGCTGCAGCCAGATGGGAAGCTACATGAAGGCTTCCAATTATAACTTGTTTCTTCTTTGACACTTTAGAGGGAACAAATGTGATCGCTGTAATAAGCAACATCATTGCAGCTACTAAAGATACATAAGAATGTTCCAGCATGTAGATAAAAGCACCCCACACTGTGCCGAAGAAACTCCCCAAATGACCAGAAAATGAATCATCTTGCAGGATGTGATCAAGCTTACACTAAAAAAAGGGAAAAAGAGAAGCCGTCTCAGTAGTATATAACCACTGAAAGCATAATAATTTCAACCGTGCTTGTCTATTGAAAATAAAAGAATATCCAGATAAATGAGTGGAAACAATCCCCAATTGACATAGGTCTTCCATCTTGCAAAAAGGCCAAGATGACTGACATGAGGATAGAAACATTATGAAAAACTGCAATGAAAACTCACCTGTGGAAACATAGAAAAGACCAACAAAAAGTATATGATGCCACCAATAAAGTCAAACTGCCAATTCTTCTTACGGAACTTCAAAATGTTCCCCAATGCAATCTACATCAAGATACCAAGACATTATATTACTACCCTAAAAAACTATTATAGCAAGAACGGAACCAATAAATTTAGAAATTAAACTTACCCTGCTTGAATCTTCAAAAGAAGGATAAGCAGCCTTGCTTTCATAGGGAGTTCCATAATATTCATTAAAGTCACTGAAAACGTGGGTGGGGTGTAAAAATGCCCCACCACAACCATTTACAAGTAAATGCTGCACATAAGCTGGCTTATCTGAAGGTACATATGAATGGCGCATATAATGATGCAAGTCACCAGCCATTCGGAGCTTACATCTTCCCTTCAGATAATCACATATAAGGTGTTTAATGTTCATTCCAGAGCTACTATTCCAGTAACAATCAAGAAGCCAATTGGGTTCGTGTGTCATAATGATCACAGAGTCATTATCTCCAACCTGCGTTAAACATTGTTAAAAAGAGGTCTTCATATTGATCTATAATAAAATAAAATAAAGAAATCCAGGCAAGATCACGAGAAAGTGCTGATAAAAAAAGATCATAAAAAGACAGTTGAATCCTAGAACTTGCATCCAATCACAGTTCAAAAGTTACGAGATTATCACAAGAAACTAAAATAGATAACTACAATATTTGGCTACATGTAATGATTTTGGCTTCCACTACTAAAACATGAACCTTATTAGTAGTTCGACTTCCACCATTATATGTTAGCTTATTCACTTCATATTTTTCTAATGTGGGACTTTTCCCATAATTTCAACACTCCCCGAGCCTCACATTTTCTTTTCATTTATTGTGGGCTCGAACATGCACAATCAAGGGCTTTTAAAATTAACTCACCCTCACATGTAAGCATTTTCCTTTCCACGTGTGTGTCACTACAGTCATGTCTTGCAAGCGGGCTGGAAACCACAAAGAAAGATTGTGCCGTTGTGCAATTGGGCCAAAGGCCTAGATTGAAACCCGGTCTACTACCACGTTCAATCTCAATATTGGACTACATGTAAATTTCACATGGTATCAAAGTGTCTTCGATTCACCGGAGATCACAGAGAAAGTTTGTGCAATTAGGGGCTTGGATCGAAACCCCCTCTAATACCATGTTACATTTCAATACGGGCTACATATAAATTTCACACGAAATCAGAGTCTCTTGATTCACTGTTTTGAGAGTCTCTTGAAGCGCCATTACAGCGGCAATCTTAAGCTCTTCGCTCATCCAATAAATTCTCTTCTTCAAGATTTTCAATAAATTTTCTCTAGTTTGTTTCCTTTTTCTATTCTAAATCTCCTACATAAAAGGGTTTCACTTGTACTTTTTAACAATATTCATGCAAATCGTTATATATCATATTATGATCAAACACATTTGAGGGTAAAAACATTTTTTTTAATGAAAATGTACTGATTCAATGGAGATGGTGCAACTTGTCCACTAAATATGGTGGCGCCATGTCACTTGTTAACCAGGAAAACATGAAAACTCGTAGTACAACAAAAATAAATGCCAAAACGTTTCATCATGTGCAAAAAATAGACCAGTGACCACCCAAATTCAAATAAGTTCTTAGTTCTTACTACGTCAGGGTCATCGAGTACAAGGGACCAAAAGTTCACAATATATCAAACACATACATGAAGCCATTTGATTTCCCAGCTAAGCGAGATTTCATCACTTGAGATTCTCCAGTTCAGTTATGCAGTGGTAAGAGAAGTCCCATTACAAACAAAAACTAACTTGATGGAAATAACTCCACATGGGCTCCCATTATGTCACATTTTTTTATCATTATACAGAAAACCCTCAATAAATTAGAATGGAAGCTAAAAAGAAACAAAGAAAGGTACCTTATGCTTTGCTAGTTCTGAAAAAAACTTGAATTGGTAAACATCAATATCGCCATGGAGTGCCAGATCGAGTCCAAACACCCACCATCCTTTAGGGAGCTGCAAAGCAAAATAACTCTTCTTCTGAGGCATAAACCACCCTCCCAACCAGCTCTTATGGCATATGAACCTCATAAAAGTATGAAGACCATCAAACCAATCTGTAAAACCAAAACAGTTTACTGCATGCTACATTGATATTTAATACAGTAACAAACATCGAGTATCTATAAGTAGAATCGTAGTCTCACTCCAAATATATAAAGAAAAGAAAAGAAAAATAAAATAGCAATTCCAACAAAGTGATGGCTGCAGACTGAACCAACCATGATTTCCAGGGATAACAAATGTCTGAGGCCCTTTATATTGCTTTAGTGTTGTGATCCCTGGGGGGAGCTCTGGCTTGTTTACAGCTATATGCTCTTCTTTAAACCATGGTGGAGGCTGGAGAGCAAACTCAAAAGGACAAAAGAAACGCCTTAAATATGTGAAGGCCGAAGGATTTGGATACCTAAAAGATCAGAACAAAAATATATAACTATACAAATAAAATAAGAAATCATACAAGAGTAAAAAAAAAAATAGAAAAATAGAAAATACAGATAGAAATAATGGTTTTTGAAATTATATGAATCATTTGGATCAAACTATGATCCGATACAATTCAGGCATCTCATGATTCAAATCAATAGATGAATTGCTAGTTAAACTGAAATGGAGACATAACCATAAAAACTGTTTGAGTTGCAATTTTTTCATGTTAAATCAATTAATAAGATAATAAGTTTCTTTTCCAAGTTTAGCAATTGAGATACAATCCTGCGCAACCCTCTAATTCATTCCTTTTGCTTTCTTTTAGGCTTTTAAAATTAAAAGCTTTAGTCATTCTAGAACCATAGGATGTTTATACGTTTTCAAGATCTAAAAAATCTGATGACTAATATTACAATACGAGGCTTCTTTCCCAGTCTTCGGTGGTCTGGTACTATTCTTGAAGTTCAAGGCTTGTCTATTTCTTCAAAAATATGTATAATTTTTTCCTCTTTTTTATCATCTATAACCTATATCCTAAACCGTTTTACATAAAAGAAAATACATTATATTGAACAAAATGTTATTTTATAGATAACTGTCACTGCAACTATGGAGATCAAAACCAATAAGAAGAAAGTAGTGCGCGTGTGTAATATATTGCAAATAGATTTCTAGTTAAATAAACTTATTTTTATAATATAAAACAAAAAAACCATATGATAGAGATTCAGGATATTAACCTCATTTTAAAAACAGGCGTATAAAAATTTGCTGGATGAATTAAATTTTCAAATGATGCATATTCTCCTAGTGCTCTCTGCAATAAGAAGTAAACTAACTATATATAAAACTATGAACCATATGATAGAGATTCAGGATATGAACCTCAATTTAAAAACACGTGTATAAGAATTTGTTGGATGAATTAAATTTTCAAATGATGCATATGTTCTCCTAGTGCTTAAACCATAAGCAGTAAACTAGCTACGTATTAGAATGTTAATTCTAACAGTAATGAACTACAGGGCCATAGTTGAAATATAACTACATCTGAATAGTTCAGTAACTTTATAATTAATTAAATATCATAGATAAGGACAATGGTCAACTTACGCAAGATCACCTCCAATAAGTAGCAAGTTTGCACGTGGTAGAGTGAGCATAGAGCCACCTTCAGTCACTTGGATGGATGGCTGAGCAAGGAGACGTGCCACAGAATAAGATGAGTTCCCACCATCACCAGTATCAGCCATGAAGTCAAACCAAAAATCTTCCTTTTCACGAAAATGATCATATAAAAGATCTGATTCTTCAGCTCCATCCTGAACCTTACTTATTGCTGCCTGGCAGTGATGAGAGATCAAAAAATGAAGAAGTAGATAGATGATATCAAATCATGATGAGGTCAAGTTGTTGCATGAAACCATCAATCATACTTGTGCACAGCATAGGAGTTTGTCAACGTGAAAATTTCTTATAAATGTATATTATTGTCTTTGAATTTTATTAGAGCTTTAAAAGTCTAAAAATGGGACAGTGAAAATAAATAATAAGATACTAACAAGATCATGCTTCATTTGCTATAATCTTTAAAGGTGCCAGCAGAACAATGGAGAGAAGTAGAAAAGTCTCAGCTATTATTTGCTCAAGATGTTAAATTACTGACATGTCAAATATAGAGTATGAGACTTCACCTGCATCATCCGCATGTCAAAGCGGCCAACAAACACAGTCACTGATACAATGAGATCAAAAACTGTCTTGAACAAATCAGCTGATGTTCTGCAACATAGTCCATCAGCAACGATAAGATTTAATAATATATTTGTTAAATTTCACCTCACAACTCCACTCCCTCCCTTATACAAAATAAATTGAAGGAATAAAATAATATATACCCTGAATACCAAGGAACCATATCCAAGAAATCAGGTGTTATCTGTGTCTTCTTGCACTTCTCATATTCTTCTACTGACAGTGGATGGGAAAGCGCCCACCTGTTATTTGTCAGAAATCAATGAGATAAAATAAGATGTGTAAAAAATAAAAATAGATGTGTAAATTAGCATTTTAATCATGTATATGATTATGATGTAGGAGGTGAAATCAGGCTTTATGGCACAATAAAGTACCACAAGTCTACCCTTGTTTGATTAATACTAAAAATAATGATCACACAATAGGAAAGTTAAATTTATTAGATGTCCTATATCATCTAAACAAGAATGTGAACACAATCTTTTGTAGGTGAATCATAATTCAAGCACTCAAACATGAGCTATATAAGATGAAGCATCAATCTTCTTACAAAAGCCATGAATAGATACCCCACCTCTACCCAACCCTTCTTCTCATTAAAAAAGCAAAATGAAAACATCACTTTTGCGATGTGCGTTCATATATAGACACCCACAATCAAAATATAAAAGGTGGACATAAAAACCACAAAAGATACAGTTGGAGAAAAACATTAATTCAAATGTTTTCCATCAATCTAATTGCACTAATAAGGGCCAGAACTAAACGAATTTTCCATGACAATATCTAATTTGGACATAAAATGATGGAATATTTGCACAATATCTTTAAACCAAAAATCATGTCATGATAAGACAATCAACTATACTCTACCTTCCACGTCAGGAAGGGAAAAAAATTCCCCAAACTACTTACCCTGTAGACCTTTCGACGACATAATTGGCAATGTAAAGGCCTATAAATGTGGCCCACAATGAGTATATGGGAGATATTTCATCTGATGTACCCGCAAATGAACCATTGCAACCTAACTGAGGAGGGAAAATAGTACAAGATAAGGGTTGAAACAACACAGGACCCTAAAGTGACAGTATGACATCACCAGATGATATAAGATTGCAATTCCTTCCATCATACCTCCCCATAGATAACCCATTTGGACAGAAGTGGATAATCACTAGCAGACCCGACCGGAGAAAACCACGAAGAGCAGACCTGATCTTTTAACTCATTCATATGGATGAACTTTGCGAGCAATGTGTTGCTTTCTTCTTTATTCCGTATAGAAAACGTGGTAGAGTTTCTTCGTTCAAGTGTTTTCTTGCTCATACAGGCACGGTTACCACAGTGACTATAAACTATGCAGCAGGCTATACTGAGAACCTATTTAAAGATGAAGGCATTACAACAAAGTTAAGTATAAATGAAAAGGTGGGAAATCGATAGACATAAGTGAAATCGCATATAACTTACAGCACAATTTTGAAGAATAGTCAGGATCTCTGGTCTTTTACCAGCCACACGAGATACAAGACCAATGTACCAAAGGCCAAGAAATATAATATGGAAAACAACAAGAAACAGAATAGAAGAGATATAAATTGTCAAAAATAATGACAGATTCATTCTCATGTCCACTCCCATTGACTGAAAACTAGGAAGATGATACAAAGCTGCCACTAAAATCCAGGCTATATACCTGCATAGTAAATTTCAACAGTTACTAATACACATTGGCCTTTTCTAGTTCCCTGCTCCAGAAACATCTGCATTTGAGTGTGCGAAGTATGGGTGAGATTTACAAAAGTTATGGCCTTACCATCGACTGAAGTTTGAATAGCTTGGTTTGATCGTCTTCCCGATAAATGGAGAAGAAAAGAAATAGAAGAAACCAAGCAAACACGCATACATAGACCACCATTTGATATTGTGGTCTAACTTCTCGACAAGAGTATGCATGTTATCAGAAGAGATAAAAAACAGGCAACCCACTACCACAGCAATAATGGCATGACGTGAATGCTCATGTGGGTAGGGATATCTGTGAGCGAAAATTGTCCTCACCCTCTCCATTCTTAAGGAATTTAATAACCTATCAGATCCCATGCAGCTATTCTACAGTAGCTCAGATTAGTTCACTTTATTCAGATTCTTCAAAGCAAGCGCCACATTGACTGTGCCTGACCAACCTTTAAGACCAGCTACCGATTCCTGATCACAAATCCAGATAATGAATATTAATATGAAATAACATATCATTGATCATAGTAGCATGATTAATCAGTTGTGTCAAGAGTAAAGGCGTGAAAGAAGTATGGTAATGAAAGCCTGACAATAGTGTATAACCAAAACACTATTCAAAACTCTTAGTTACCGAATATGAACCAATGAGATGCAACCACAAGTTCATGTTACATTTAACTTTCTTCCAATCAATGTCCCCGACCAATACTTCATTGGAAGTTTGCTTCCAAAGGAAGTAAAAAAAATGATTGATTAGAAAATGCTGAACTCTCCCTCCCCTCTTGCATTTCTCATTATATTTAACAAAGAAAAAATCATATAGATCAACAATACCAATTTTCATCCTAAAACAATAATATAAAGCTGTAAGAAAATACTGACATAAAACATGGAATGCACCTTACTACATGCAATGTCACATTACTTTTTCAACTACAAGATAGCCAAGTAATTATTTCAAGCCAAGTCAACAATCCTTTTTTATAACACAGTTCAAGTAACCAATGGAACAATGTCACGAAACCCATATTTATTTACAGAAACCCGTTTCAATGCACATCGCCTTTTACTCTTCCTACAGAAATATAAGCAATATGAACGAGCAAGCTTGAATTTATAATTTAAATTCGTTTAAAGTGAAAATAGGAAGTATCTGAGGATCATCCAACGCAAACCGTAAGAGTAATAACATATAAAATCAAAACCCTAATTGCGTCTCGTGCTCCTCCTCGAACCCACAAAGGATTAGAGGTGTTTGAACAAAAAAAAGGAGAAAAGCAACATTCAAATCATAGCAAAGGCGCCACCAACCACAAAGAAGTGGTTTTTAACGGTAAAAAAAAGAAAAAAAAAACGAAAACCCAATGCAGCCCCTTAGAAACCCATGTAGGAATATCCAAAATAATGAGAGACTAATGGAAGAAAATGTACCTGAAAGAGGAGAAGCGAGAAAAACAGAAAAGGAAAGGAGAAGAGGATGATGAATATAGAAAATGTTAAAGCGACAATGCAATGGAAATGGAAATGGCATCGGGGGAGAAAGTCTGCTCTGAGTCTGAGGAACAAAAGATGACGAATGGTATATTCTATTCCAATTCCAGACTCATTGCAGAGAGGTTGTTATTGTTTTTCTGTTTTTTTCTTATTTGTGGATGATTTTCTGCTTCTGTATTTGAATCCAAAATTTTCACTCCTTTCTCTCTGTTTCTTGTCTTATTTTTATTGGCTTGCTTGCTTCCTCTCTGACTTACAGCTTTGTTGCCTTTTGGACTTATTGCCCAATTGTTTTTTTTTTTTTTTTTTTTTTCCTCTTTTGGGCCTGTTCTTTTTGTATATAAGCTATAGGCCCAAAAGCCCAAACCCAACTAAACGGTAAGTCAGTATGTTAGAATGCCATATCTGCACTGAACTGTTAAGGGCGTAGGACTCAGTTTCTCACCTCTTTTGGTATGGGTTCAAACTAGAGTGGCAAAATTTTGGGCCGGGTCGGAATTTGGTTGATGAACTCTAACCTGACCTATAGTTAGGGTTGGTCGGGTTACGGGTTTTAGGCACCAAATGCTTCTTTTCTGCAAGTATGCTCGACTCATTTTTTTTAGTCAATAAATTCAAACCCGAACTCGCCCAAAAAAAAAAAGTTGAGTTTCAAGTGCGCAGCGGATCGAGACCATTTTGAAGCCCTAGTTTAAAAAGGTTAAGTTCAACTTTGAAAACATTCAACCAAATTGGATAAATATTCTATATAGCGGCAAAATTAGAGAACGCTTGACCGGCTTTTGACAAAAGAAAACTAAGGTCCTCCAAGAGCATGGTTCAGCTAACACGAGTTATTTTAGGCCAATTTTATGTCTTGAGTTTAACTTTTAAGAGATGCAGTTGCAATAAAACTTGGTTGCAATTCTTGTGGTTATACATGGTTTGAATGATGATTAATATTGATGTTATATGATTTAAAGATATTTATTTCGTGCTGATATATACACACACTTTGAATATCTCATGGTTAAGACAAAAACAAATAGCTTCATACTTCTTTTAAAATGCACATTTGACTACATCTGTCCCAAAAGAGTGCTAGACACTAGTGTTTATATTTTGAAAAAGAAAAATAAGAGGATATTAGTTAGTATGATATATTTACTTTTGTTCCTTATGATCATGTATTAAGAGAACTAACTAAATTGTCGCAAGGATATACAGTTGACAATTCATGTATAACTAGCTAACAAAAACGATAGAAGATAACATTCAATTTGGAACAAAAATTAAAAAGAAATTACTTCACTCATTTTAAGACGGAATTAATAATATAAAGTTTATAATTAAGCTTGTAGTATGGCATGCTAAATTTTGATATCTGAAAGAACTTAAATTTTGAGTGTTAATTTTGCATCTGGATGATTTATGCGTTGATGGTTTATATTTGATTGTGCCCAGTATGAATCTATATTCTTAACATTGAATGCTAATTATGTAATTTGTTATACTTACCAAACTCAATTATAGCAAACTTAGTTGAGAAATATGTTGCTTATTTCGAACACAATTAGTTAAAAATAACTTGTAGACAATCAAATTAGTATGGCCAAACATTTATTTTAGGACAATTGAAGCAAGAAGATTCTTTGGAAGTTTGAGATTAGACAGTCGTTTTTGATAAAATCAGAGTGATAATGCTTATTTCAACCAATGCTACAGTTTCGAAATGGGATTCATTGCACATTTTGGGACACGATAATATAAAGCGTCGATGAGAGTCAAGAGTTGACAGTAGTGAGTGCCCATTTTCTAGGGTCCAAACTTCACTCTGCATCCAACTTCCCCAAGGTGAGGAGCCAACCAGCAAGCATCCCATTTAAAAACATGTGTGTTTCTTGAAAGTGCATGAAGGAGAATCAAAAGGGTCTATTTATACATCATTACTTTGCCTTAATTTGACTTGAACCTCCATCTCTATCTGGTGGGGTTTGGCAAGTTTGCGACCTTCCTTTTTAGTGATGATAAAAAGCTTCTGCACTTTCTGCACCTCACTTGCTCTTAAACTACTATTATTTGAAACTTGGGAACAGTTAACGTACAATTCATTATTGCTCCTCATCACTAAAACTAGTAAGCGATGAAGATACGTACAAAGCTTCTAGGTTATAGCATGGTAGCTATTATGGCTAGGGAGACGATGGCCAACATAAGTGCTCAATTAACTTTTGCACAATAGACATGGAAGAAGAGATTTTCCAGTCAAATTAAATGATCCACAAAATTTCTTAAAATTATGTTAACAACTTACAAACAATATATATATATATATATGAATTTATGCTTCATTTTCTAGCAATTTTAATTTCAATTAACACAATAGTAGTTTTGAAATATGTATAAATTAACACAATTGTTTTAGCGCGTCCCAATCATTTTGATAGTCATGTGCTAGAATAAAAAAATCATGATTTTGTTTTCATACTTCTTGGTTCTTATGGTTCTTCCTTTTTCATATGCGACCCTTCAAAAGTCATGCTCTAATAATTGACATTCTTTATAAGAACATAGTCGGTTTAAAGAAAAAATCCAATATTTATTTTATTTTTTTGCTTTTTCAAATTAATACGCCTAGTAAAAAAATTGGGTCCTCCTGGATAAGTAACATGTTCAAATACACAGAGATTGTATATTGTACGTGACATTTGTTGGATCCATAACAAACTTTTGTTTGAATCAATATGGATCTTCATACAATATGTCCAGCTTGGTAGCCAGAGACCAGTCAGAGTGCAAGAGTCTCTGTGTATACAAATCCAAGTGTTCATCTTGGTTTTTTCTTCCGTCGCTTTCAAACAATTTCTTGAGAACACAAACTAAGATTCATGTACTCACTAGCTTATATGATAGATATAAACAGTATAGAATTGTTGCCCCATGTTTATTTATGTATATTTTCCTAGCCATGAATCATGTCGAGATAGACAATACATCACAAAAGCAGCTAGATAATTAGTACATATAATT
>JAYMTE010002142.1:0-11739 GCA_036897545.1 Pelargonium fulgidum
TGTTTTTCTCATATTACTCTTATCACTTATGAGTTGCACATGGAGTGCACATGGGGTGCAGGTGAAAAAGTGAGGATAATCTTGAAAACACATTCAATTTTTTTGTAATTCTTAATTTTTGCAAAAAATGAAAACAGGACACTCATATTGAGACGGAAGGAGTAATTTTTTTTATTTGAAATCGATCCAAGCTACTCCGACCTAAAATGGAAGCTACCATAAGAGTCAATTTGTAATTACTCCTTCTATTTATCAACATCAGCCCATGGTCGGTGGTCTAAACAAATCAACAAAAAATGACATGTCAACATGTTAAATAAAAGTGTCGACTAGATTGTGATATACGTATACTTTAACGGAAATTTTAACACCATCAGTATAACATTTATTTGTAGGATTAATGGTCAATTTAGTCCTCTAATTTTTAAAAAGTCACTGAATTAGTCCTCAAATATTGATAAAGCCAAAATTGTTCTTGTGCTATTAATATTTGGGTCAAAATGGTTAAATTAAGTTAACGAACTTTTAACTTTACTGATACGGCTACCAAGAAATTTTTTTAAAGTTTAAAAGTTAAAATCAAATATAAAGTGACACATGTCACAAATTAATTAGTCCAAATTAACCCAGAAAAGCCCACGCATGTTTCTTCTATAATTCTATTGGCCGTAGTACGGTCAAGAGTAACACGTTGGTAAGCCAATTTAACGGTAGTGATGACGCCAAAAGTAAGCATAGACAAACCGACCGTAGCAGATAAATACTAACTAGACCTCTCTTCCCACTCTCTTCTCAAACCAGAGAGACACCGTGCAGTGAAGTGATTGCCGCCACCACCTCAACTCAAAAATAGCTTCTAGACATGACGAACGACACGGAAGCTGTCCAGATTATCAACGCCCAGGATTCGGCGCTCGACCCAACCTCCGCCGCCGCCGCCGAGGACTTCCAGCTTCTCCGCGACGTCGTCCGCTCGTTGCCTTCTCACGCCGTCAAGGACTTGCTGTCCAATGGGGTTTGTTTTATTCCTTCAATCTTCGTATTAGTTACAGTGTTTTAATTCCTAGCTATGCTGATCGACGTGTTGTGCTCTACGAATAAATTGATTCTCTGCAAATTTCCAAATTTGTACTTGTTTTTCCTAACAATTTTTTATTGATGATAATTTAGGGTTTTGGATTGGTCAATTACAGTCTAGTCTTTATATTAAAGAGTTAATTAAATTGATTCCACAAATGTATTTTTAGATTCAATTTTAGCATTCGAGCCCATTTTCAGTGTATGTCCTCTTATGAGAGTCTGCTGTATCTTCTGCTAGCATTATTACTTTTCTGAAAAGAAACTTTTTTTTTGTTTTGCTTAAATCTTAATGATCATGAAATTTTCCTCAAAATGACTTTATTGTTCCAGGGAGACTGGTTTAGAGTTGTGAATTTGTGATCATAATAACTTTATCTTGTGGCATGAATATTGTAACTCTGGCATTCGTGATTGCACCTTTGGTAGGTCATCATTCATTACTCTTCATTGATTTAATGCTGATGATCTCTACAGAAAAGAGTTTGTGTGGCTTATTTCATTGACAGTTGTTATTGGATGAACATTCTTTTCTCCCCCTTAAGTATTATTTGATTATTAATAGGGTTTTAAAAGTGCATTGTTCTTTGCAGGTGTGTCCCAGATGCATCTTTCGTCTGTTTGGAGTCCAAGGGCATATCTATTCTCATTCCTCACTTTCCCAGTCAAGTCTGTGCTCTATTCTTGGTGAGTTGACGGATCCAGAGAGGAATACGGTAGAAAATGGTCTTAGTAGAAGGGAAGAGTCAAGCAATTCTCATTCTTCTAATGAATCAGAAGTTGCACTTGAAATCTGTAGGGTATGCTTAGGCATCTTGCAGTTTGTTTATTGTGATGACAAAGAGATGTTGGTGAAGAAAGATGCTGCTACTGATTTCGCCAAATCAACTGCAGAACTGGTAAAGCAAGAGGGTCATCAGATTGATAGCTTTTCTCTTGAAGTTTCCATTCCTCCAACAATCACTGAAAATGAAAATGCAGTTTGGTGAGAGTTTGTTGTTCATTTTTTTATGTTTCATAATTGAATTAACAAGATATTCAAGATTTGGGGAACTCTTAAAAGTTAGAACCTTATCTAGTATTGTACCTTGAGTTTGCACATCATAACTGTAATCAAAGTCCAATTATAAGCATGCATCTTGCATACTATCTATGCCCTGATTAATGCCTATTATGGTCCATTTTTGTGGTACTACCCTATTGTGATCACTGATCAGTATGTTATATCTATTAGCTGATACCTGGTGAAAATATAATCCATGTTCAAACTTTTGTAGGTTGTACATGAAAAAGAAGTATGGATCTGAGCTTTGGTTCAAAGAAAGATCACTTTCTGGTTTAGTATCTGCAAAGGATATCTTAAAGTTATCTGTCACAGACACCCTAGAATCCTTGTTGGTGAGTGAAAAGTAGTTCATTATCGTCATCATATATTCTAATGTCATCTTTTGAAATTTCTTTTGTTTATTTTTTTAATAACAATAAATTCTAATGTCCTGGGAAAGGAAATTCTTAAATGCTTTTAAGTTTGTAAAGTATTGACTAGTTGGGTGTTGAACTTTTGCAGGGTGTTAAATCAAGTCAAAGTTCTTTTCGCATCCGTTCGACATACACCCACTCCACAGCATCAAATATGGTTCCTTGTTCTTCAAAGAACAATGCAGGCGGAAAGAGGCAAAAAACAGGCATGTTGACTTGATTTGTGCAAACCCTATCCTCTCTTTTTTACTTTTAAAGGCCAGTCTTTGTCTCGAAGAGGTTGTTTGTTGGAAATCGTCCAAAGATTTAAAACCATGCGTGAGGATGGCATGCTCAACGAACTAATAACATTAGTCAAAACACAAATGTCTAATTTCCATCTCTGTCATTATTTTATTATTGTTGCATGTTAGAAATTTACTGTTTCTACAATTTTTATCACCTTACATTTAGTTATCGTTTGCTAGCCCGATTATATGTTTTTTTTTTATGGTCAAATAAAATACTTTTCATGACAAAAATGCCTGATAAACATAATACTTAGAATTTAGAAATGGCATAAATGTCATTTGCGGCAATTTGTTAACATTTCAATTAGTTACTTTCAGCATCCCAAAACCAATATTTAGATCCTTATCATTAAACAAATATAATATGTTAAACTTTCCAAATATCTACATCCCCAAAATCTAGATTCCAGTAATGCTTAAAGTCCATTTTATTTTAGATTCCCTAATTCAAATGATGCCTTAATTTAGCCTTCCCTTTTTTGGCTTTCCTACAAATGTTGTTAAGAATATGCATATTGCCAATTTAAGTTGGCACGTGCCGGTATTGTACCCTTAGGAGAACTGCAATACTTAGATTTGCCATTAATATTATATCATTTTCTTGCAATACTAAAGAGTAAGATCCCTAATGTTGAAGGTATTTTAATGGTTTTCTTTTTAAAATATTACTATATTCCTCACTGATAAGATGCTATTATCTTGTCTGAAGTTAAATTTCAGAGAATGGTTGAGGTTTCTACAGTTAGCCACCACTTAGTACTCTATATTTGTGAGTATCTTTTATTTTGGATGCTCAAAGTTTGTCCCGATTTTTTATACAGGCACTGAGAACAGCCTGGATACCGTTGATGAGCCCATGGTTGTTAGAATCCAGTCTTCTGATTATTCTACTAGTAAAACAGATGCTGTTACTGAAAGGTCTTTAAATATGCTGCAAGATCCCGAATCTTCTGAGTGCTTCAAATTCCCAAAAGACAAGGTAATCATGTTCCTTGTTTACTTTGCTTTTCTAATATGGTGGGGTTTGAATGTATTTGTGTATGTAAAAAAAACAATTAAAAACGATAAGGACCATTACAATTTTGCATCTCATCATTATTGTATACTGTCAGTTGCTGCATTAAAAGGTTCTCACTTACTAATGGGGCATACCTGACTATGTAAGATTACAGTTATCTTACTTTTGAAGTAAGAAATGAAGAAATACTAAACCACACCTTCAAGTTGTATCTTTGTCAAATTGACCGCTGGCAGTTTACCTGGATTGTTTTTTTTCCCCAAGTTTATGACATGGTTACTGCACTTATTGTTTCAATGCTGCATGACAGTGTTCTCATATGGCTCCTCTTAACAACTAGGTCAATGAAGTCTGCCATCTGGCATTTCAGTGCTACAGAACATCTATATACTTTGGTGGGCGATACCTGAAGGTAAGAATAGTGCATGTTTTGAGAAACATATGATTTTTTATTTCATTGTCTCGATGTAATTTTCCAAAATGATTGATTGTTTCCAGCTTTTGTCTTCATGCTGGATTGCTGGATGGTTCACATTGCTACTGTCATCTTCACATTGCCTTCTTTTTTCCAGCTGCTTTAATCTATGAAATTGCTATAGAACAACATTAGGATGAGATGAGGATAGGAAAAAAAAATGAAGAAAGAGAAAAAGAAGACAAGGAAATCTATAACAAGGTTAGATGAATAGTTAGTAAATTAAATAGCTTACCCCAGAAATTCCCATTGCATCAGAATAAGAACTGGATTTATTTTCAACAGTGATGCCCATATTTAGAGCATATGATCTGTGAACAGAACTGTATTTAACTTGTTAAACAACTTTTCAAGTCCATATTTGAAATTTTTTTGACTTTTTGTGAAAATAGTAGGTCAGTATGGCACGATCATGGTTGTGCAACTTGCAATTGATTAGTGCACTTCTATATCGCAGTACTCAAGAAATGTGAGTCAGACACGTTGGATTATTGATGATGAAAGAATGGGGGAGGCATCTGTTGAGGTACTGTCTACTCCTTCAGCCAATCACCGTTATATTCATAAATGTTTTTGTGGAAGGCCAGATAGGATGCTGACTTTCTCTTGCTCAATCTGTAGGAGATACTGGGTAGCAACATCCTTCCCGTGTGTCGGGGTGATAGTTACAAGTTTCATGCTGCTGGTAGAGAGGATATTGATGTACTATAATATCTGCTTTGTTGATTTTAGCTTCAAGTTAGATGTCTATTGTAATGTAACATATGGAACTTAACATTTTTAGGTTCGAATGCTGGGTTCGGGTAGGCCTTTTCTGGTTGAGGTACAAAATGCCCGCCTTGTTCCATCTGAGGGGTTGGCAAAAGAAATTGAAGAAAAGATAAACAGCGTTGAAAATAAACTAGTGAGTTGAATGTCAAATTATGCTACACTACTCATGTTTCTGGTTTAGAACAGTCATTATTAACTGCACAAACTTGTTTTCTTGCAGGTATGTGTGAAAAATCTTAAAGTGGTAGGTAGTGAGGGGTGGACACTGATGCGAGAAGGAGAATCAGAGAAGCAGGTAAATGATTCTTGTACTTTGCTGTAATTATTCAAATGGTAAATCAGACCTGGATGGGACCTTCACTTTGGATGATCTCATGCTTTGCATGCAGAAGCAATATGCTGCACTGGTGTGGATATCTCGTCCTCTTGAGGACAAAGATATGCAGTCTTTATCCTCCTTCAAGGACTTGGTGAGTATGCAAGTTTCAAATCTTTGTATCATGCTGCGTTAAAGAGGCTTTTCTGTCCATGAGATTTTAACCATCATTTATGTCTTCACACTCTTGCAGCAAATTCTGCAAAGGACCCCAGTAAGAGTGCTTCACCGTCGAAGCCCACTAGAACGTGAA
This sequence comes from Pelargonium fulgidum, assembly GCA_036897545.1. Classification (NCBI taxonomy): domain Eukaryota; kingdom Viridiplantae; phylum Streptophyta; class Magnoliopsida; order Geraniales; family Geraniaceae; genus Pelargonium; species Pelargonium fulgidum. The sequence goes on from JAYMTE010002142.1 coordinate 5,740, forward strand.
AAGATTATACATTGGTTGGAGATTTGCAATTCTGTAGCATAGCAATATTCTAGCTCCACTATGTTTGTACGTGTTCAGAATGCCTAATCAATTTTCTTATCTCTGGATTCAGGATGAAAATTGAGAAGATAGCAGAAAATCCTCATTATTTTCTTCTGCATCTGAGTACACAGGTACTGTATTATAGACACTATTTGACACGTTTTTACTATGCCATTCTAGTTAAACATTTACTTCTGCTATTTAACCATAATATAGGAGATGATGGCACTTTTAGAAAAAAGTGACATTATTACTCAGTTATATGCCAAACATGATGCAATATTTTCTGATTTTAGATCGTAAGCTTGAATCATAGTTGCATGTTGTATTGAAGCCCACTTTTAAATAAACAGCAATTTGTTCTGCTCATTTATGGGTAACAGTACACTAATTGTGATATACTGATATCTGAAAACAGGCTGGGACTTACATCAAGGAATTTGTCCACGGGGATCTAGGGCGTACTCATCCTAGGTATGATTATGGCATTTTAGATCACATCATGATGACGGCATATTCTGCTTGTTAAAGGGATAATGATTTTTCATATTTGGTTTGTTTGCAGCATTGGATCGATTTTAGGTTGCAGAGCAGAGATACTACAGCTTGATGTTACAGATGTTAAAATGGACTGTTTTTTGACTGAATTCTGAGGCTGTTCCCAAATGAGATTTTTGACGGCTGCTTGTGTTCCTCCTCTTTCCATGTTCAAGTTCTGTAACTGTAGCATAGCAGAGAGAAATCATCGCGCTTATGGCCGTTTTTGATGAGAGCTCCCTTTATTTTCTTCTCTTTCCAAGAGTTGCCTTGCTGTTTTAGCCTTGAATAACTCTTGATTTTTTTCATGCAAATACAAATTGGATGCTTGATGTGAAGTGAATAGGAAGCTCTTCAAGATTGGTGGTTGTAACTTATTACACAGAATTTGCATTATATGACTTCAGACATTTGCAAATTGCAGACATGAATTTAAAGAAAGTTAACTATTTTTTTTTTTTTGTTTTGGTAATAATAGTTAACTACTTTTGTAGTTTGTATTAGCTTGTGATATATATATATATCTCTACATTAAATAGAGAGACTTTGGTGTTTTGTCATCTCAGTCTAATCTATCTAATGCAAACAAGTCCCAAGCCCACCTTGTATATTTTCTTCTTTTGAATTGGTAGCAAGATGATTTATGCAATCCAAGACGCATCTACCATCTTAGCCATGAAGCTATATCGGTCAGCAGCTCCATCAATCTGTCAAACAACGAAGATCCCAACATTAGCTCTCACTTTCTCGCCTCGCTAAATAAAGCAATACATAGACAGCAAAAGGAATACCAGTTTCTGAGTTGGACGTCCAGCTCCATGTCCTGCCTTACATTCTATGCGCCCAATTATTGGGTTTGTCTGGGGGCTATTCTTCAGACTTGTGCATAAAACAAATTGCATTGTCTGAAAACACAAAAAATGTAAATGATGATCACTAGTTCTACTTCTAGTTGATGATGATGAGGCCAATGATGTAACTAATGTGAGTAGATAACTGAAACTCACAGCTAATAGCTTCAACGTGTGCAATGGAACAACCCGATCATCGTGATCAGCAGTCAACAGCATGGTTGATGGATATTGGGATGGTCGATCTGGATGCTCCTCCCATGGTCTCCTGACATTATGGAGTGGCGAGTACATGTCAAGCCGCAGCGGAAAACAGTAAAAAAACCAAGTGTTTCAAAGCTTGCCAATATGAACTGAAAAAGTGTCAGACTGATGTAGCTTAATTTTACTCACTTGATTAGCCAATGGAACTCCTCCTCCTTATCCGAACAACCAAAATCAGAGGTCCAAGCATACCCTGGAAAACACACTTTAATCAGCAAGAAACATTTTCATATGCTGAGCAACATCACAACACAATAGACCAAAACTAACCAATGGTAAACTTGTGGTATCTAAGCATGTCCATGACACCAACATGAGCCAAAGCACAACCAAATAGATCAGGTCTCTGTCACAAACAAAGTGCAAAAAATTTCAATTTACTTAGTTAACTTGATGATGATGTTGTATATATCTGTATGTATATACCTGATTTATGCAAGCCCCAATAAGAAGCCCGCCATTGCTTCCTCCTTCAATACACAGCTTCCTTGGCTGGGTGTATCCAGCTGATACAAGGTACTCTGCTGCTGAAACAAAGTCATCAAAACAATTTTGCTTTTTGGCAAGTGAACCGGCTTTGTGCCACTCCTCTCCATATTCTCCGCCACCACGGATGTTTGCTATGCAGAACACAGCACCTAAATGTCTTATGAGTACCGTACGCACAACGCTGAAAAATGGTGTAACACTGACGCTAAATCCACCATATCCATAAAGCAAACAAAGATGCGATCCATCCAATGGAATGTTCTTTTTTGACACTATGAAGATTGGTATGTTGGTACCATCTTTGCTTGGTGCAAAAACCTGGAAATGAATCTAATCAATGATCGAATAGAAGAGCAAAAGGAATCTATCAATATTAAAATCATCTAAACACTATATGGATACAAATTAATAATTACCTGATTGACATTGAACTCAGTACGATCGAATCCAGGAACACTAATTTCACGGAATATCTTCATCTCAGGAGCCTTACTCGCCAAGTTGCACTGATATATTATACCAGGAGTAAGAAAGCTGCTAAATCCAATAAAAACTAAACTATCTTCCCGGCGAGCAGAAATCCCATATACGGAACCAATGTCAATGGGCAATTGATGCAGCAAAGAACCTGTCCTCAAATCCCTTAGCTGCACAATATACTTCACATCACTCAAGTAACTGACAATCATTTGGTTGCCATTTACAGCAGAAGCTGATTCGAGCACATCTCTTTCGGATTCTGGCAGAACATCAGTCCAATCATTTGGTTTCTCCAGATCTACCCTGATCAACCTATATTTTGGAGCATCCTTATTTGTTAGAATTGTAAACTCTGTGTCATCATTTGCAATGACATCATAGTGTCCATCAAACGTATCAATAAACTTAACAAAGGGAAGCATCTCATTTCGACCCTTGAAACCTTCAAGGCCCTTTGGAAGCATAGACAAGTCGCAGTAGTAAATTTTGTTTTCCGGGCCACTTGTCTCCTTAATAGACATAAGTACATACTGCAAAACAGCATAACAGAACGGATTTGGTTAAAACTTTTATAACATCTTGACATATATATGTTTACTTAAACAGTATTAAACATGCCAATACACATTATATCAATAAAAATCTACAATTTATTCACCTTCCCATCATCTGTCACACTAGCTCCAAACCTGCACTTTGGGTTTTCAGGATCCTTCCAGCATAAAATATCTTCAGATTGATCAGTACCCAAAATATGATAGTACATCTCGTGATAGAGATTAGCATCGGTTTTTGTCCCAGCATCCATCTTTTCTCCCTGTCTTCAGTACAAAATCATAAAAATTAGTTCCATTTTTAGTCTAAGAAAACCCAAATTACTACAAACCCAACTAGTTTATCAGATCAAAAAATACCCAGCATCAGTTTTGGTCCTTTAGATAGGATGGTATATAAGTGTATCTTCTTCCAATATCTTGCCTACATCTATGCCTAAACTTAAACTTCTAGGCAAACATGGTGAAACAAAATTCATGTTCTCTACTATTTTTCCTAGATAATTGAATACGATTACAAAGTTTGGAACTATACTGCAAACACAGCCAGATAACAAACATTACTTACTTGGGTTCTGGGTAGCGGCTATAGAAAATGCCCTTGCTATCATGGGTCCAACTAATGCATGAAAACTTAACCTGAAACACAGACAGAAATGGTAAGTTGACAATCACACACCCCATAATATTCAAGCAAGAATATTAAACCAAAATACTCACCCATGATATTGTATCAGGTTCAACTTTCTTATCACCAACTCGTATAACTTTAATCGTCAACCAATCGCTTCCACTGGAACTGATCCCATATGCAATATACTTGGCATCCTTGCTAACTGAGAAATGGCTCAAAGAGACCGTACCATCCTCACTCAGCCCATTTGGATCAAGCAAAACCTCTGCTTCTCCCTCCAGACCATCCTGAATGGGAATGAAAGAAACACAAACCAAGAGAAGCATGAAGCACCAACCCAAAGAAATTACTCTACCCGTCCCAAAATAAGTGTACTCTTTTCCATTTCGAGAAAAAGATTTGAAGAATCATAACAAACTTATTATAGACCCATTGTTGATAATTCATGCATAATTAACTTCCGCACAAAAATGCAAATGAAACACGACACTTATTCAAAATTGCACCTGCATGTAAAGCACATTCTGCGCTTGAAGCCCAGTGTTGTGGAAGTAAAAATACTTGTTCGCTCTCTTGAATGGAACATCATAGCGAGGGTGGTCAAAAAGGTTGGTAATTTTCTCTCTAAGCTTCTCTCTGACTTCACAAGTTGTAAGCACAGAATCCGTCACTCTCATCTGCCTATGCACGAAGTCTTTTGTTTCCTCAGAATCAGGATCTTCAAGCCTGACAATACACCAAAGTTCCAATTTTTCCAACAAATTTCAAAACCAGAACAAAAACCCATTAACCCCATGCTGAAAAAAAATAAACTCGTAAAAATGAGAATCATATTACCATCTGTAAGGATCAGAGACCTTGACGCCATGGTAGTCGTCGACAACAGATTCGTCTCTCCGAGCAAATGGGTAATGCAGAGGCTCGTTGATGGGTGCAGAGAGCGAGCCCATTGTTTTGTCGACGAAGACGAAGAGAATGTGAGTGGTGCAGAAGTGAAGCAAGAGCAGAAGATGGTTTATATGGAAATGGGAAAAGAATGTTGCGCGCAAGGGAAGACAAAAAGTGACGTGGTTGTGTCGCGGGAAATGAGGAAAATGAAAGAAGGACGGAGAGATCTGCGAGCATTATGTGCACATAAACATAAATGGGTGTTGGTGGATTTTGGGTGATTTTGGTTGATTTTGGTTTGGGGTTTAAAGCAGAGCATTATGGCGATATAGTGTCGCCATTTTGAGTCCATGGTGTCGCCATTTTTTTAGGGTGGCTTTCGGTGTTGGCATCAATGGAATTGGGTCTTGTTCTTGTCTATCATTTGACGCTTTCTTTAGTTCTTGATCTTATCAATGCCATATTTATACGATACCATTTTCCTATTAGATTCGTTTTATCGTACTTCTCAAGCAAATGTTATTTATAACCTTTTTATGACAGTGGATCCACATTCCACCTACAATCTATTGGATCAGACTGATTTTTTCTAATTAATTTAAGGGAAAGAAACCCTAAAAATGTTGCTCATAACACTTAGAGCTTGTTTGTTAAGTGTAGATGATTTTATTTTGCCTCCTACAGAGCCTCGCGTAGGATATAGAGGTTGAAGGAGTATTTGTTAGACAGCTCTCTTTTCCTTCAACCTCATCCACACCAGTAACAGAAGAAAGAGTGTAAAATTTAATCGGAAGCAGATTGTTACTTTTGCGAAATAGAAAGAGAGAAACAAGACAACGGACCTCGTAACGATGATTGATGGTGGGTATGAAATTGGGTTGAAAATGATATTGTGGGTATCAACTCTGGTACAATTATAGTTTGGGTACTAAATTGGGTTTCAACCATAAGTTTGGGTACCATTTGGGCAGTTAAATCTTTAATTTTCCAATAATCATGCAATAACAAATATCAATTATCCATAACAATCACTATTTTATATTGGATTCCTGAATTATTAAAAACCAATCAGTTTGAGGTCCAAATTTCATAAACTCTTAAATAAGTCTCTCAATTAATATAAATGCTACCTAAATGGGTTCTGCCGTTACCATCCGTTAAGTGTGCTTAGGTGAAAATTAAATTAAATTAATAATAAATTAAATGCATACATGGCGCTGACGTGACATGTAAAAATTTTTAAATAATATATTTAGTCAAA
>JAYMTE010002143.1:0-11739 GCA_036897545.1 Pelargonium fulgidum
TTATTAAATAAATAAACACATATTTACATGGTTATTTTACATGACACAAACTTATGCCTAAAAAAGAGTAACGGGCCACTACTTGCATATGTACCTCATAAGTTACTATACATGACGTGTAAGTGGTTGAGTAATTGGTGTGTGTTTCTAAAACCATCCAAATTAGATTGCTTTTTCACCACAAGAACTAGTGCATCAATAATGAGAGAATACTAGTAACAAACCTTGCACAAAGCCATGAAAGGAAAATCAGTGTGCCTATCACCAAGCCCAATATCCGGTTTCTTCTCCCCAAAAGCCTTCCTCAAAGCATCAGCCTTGTTCTTCCCCACAAGAACACCTGGTCTCTCCACCAACCCCGTAGCTCTCCCCTTATAAACCCCAATCTCCGTCCCCAAAACCAAATCAGCCCCCAAAAAATCCTTAAAACAAGCCTCCACCATCACCCTCGGGTTCGCGGTCAAAACGCACCGTTTCCCACACGCCGAGAACACCCGCCAAGACTCCGGATGCAAGTCACTCGAATAAAACTTCGGCAGCACCGCTCTCCCGACGGACTCTATGTCGGAAACCTTCATTCCGGCGAAGGTGGCGAAGATCAGGACCTGGATTCCGGCGGACTCCGATACGAAGTAGTACAAGATTCCGGCGATGGGAGAGATTAGGAGCAAGAAGAGGAGGCGGAGGATGCCGCCGACCTCGAAGGCGACTAAGGCGAAGTAAGGGAAGGAGCTGCGGCCGCGGAGCATGGTGCCGTCGAGGTCGGCGACCACCGTGTGGTCCTCGCGCCCGGCGGAGGCGCATTGGTCGACGGTGGGGAAGGTGGCGGGTGAGGCACTAGCCATAAAGAAGGTGGTGGTGGTTGGAGACAAAAGAAAGATTGATTAGTGGGTTAATTAAATGAATGTTGGTTTTAAGAAGAAGCTTTTTTTGGAGCTTCATTTTGATGGTGTTGGTGGTTGGTATAAATAGGAGGAGAAAGGTTTTGGAAAGACAAGAAAATGTTAGGGTTTGTGGGAATTACGAAAGTTAATTCTTGAAAACTTGACAGCTTAATTATGGTTAATGGCATAACCGAGGAGTCTTGTTTTTGGAGGAGAGTTGACATGGAGTGTGCGCAACTCTATGCATCGTGTCTTTGTTTCTTGTTTCGATCGACCCTGCCTTGTCTTTTTTCATTTTGGGATGTAAAAAAGATGGTTATTTAATGAGTGGAAATTAAGTGAGGGTGCTTGAAAATTTTGAACTTAGTAGATGAAGTGACAAACATGGTAAAAGATTGTAATAATTTTTTTAGAGCATTTGTTCTGAAATTAAGAATGATGGGGTTTACATAATCGATTGGCCATAATGGTTTTAGTCTCGGATAGTAGTTTATGATTATTGCGATAACTTTATCATTTGTGTATGACTGAAAATTAGGATTGAGTTAACAAAATGGACGTGTTTATAATGAACAAATATTTTAGTAGTTTTAAACTTTATTGTCATAAAGAGGAAAACATTAATGACCGAAAAAAGTAAAGTACGGATGGATGCATTTTTTTGGCTGGATTGAATTAGATCTATGGCCCAAAATGTCAAGTCTACTTTTATGTATTAAATATAAGTATATAATTATACATTTAGATGCACAAATAAGAACAAACAAAAGTATTTTTATCAAGGGTTTGTTTTAGATTACTTGTTAATGTTTTTATAAATTCATATAGTTAGTTGACAGTATTTTAAATATTTTTCTTAAATTTGTGCATCTATGATTGCACACCTATTTTTTTTTAAATGTAATATTGTGTCAACTTTACTACTAATTCACTACTATAGTTCCCTTAGTAATTAAGCTCCATCTATGCTAACTCTTCACTAGTCGAACATAGAATTGAAGAAGATACCAAATTTACCCCTCAATTGTCTGAGTGAGGGGAGATTAGATGAAGGGTGGAAGTCTAAAGTCCTCACACTTTAGGTCAAAGGATTGACAATATTAAATCCAATTAATGTCCTCGTTTGGAGGTGATACAATTGGTAAGTTTGATTCCAAATTTCTCATTTCGAAAGCGAAATGATTGAAAATGATAAGTCCGAAGTTCTTGTTTAAAAGATAAAATAATTAACAAATTAGATTCGTTCAACTCTTAGTTCCTAGCTTACACTCTTAGCTACTAACTCCAACCTCATAGCTCTTATCTCCTAGCTCTCATGGCTATTGAGCATCTAGTGACTAGTAATTCTTAGCTTCCAACTACTGATTTTTATATCTTCATATATAGCTCATATATATTTCCCACATGTAATTCCCAACTTTTAGCTTCCAACTACTAATAATTCTCAACACACGACTCTTAAATTGTGTCTCTTTGTTTCCAACTCTTATTCCATAGCTTTAATTCTCAGCTATGAGCAAGGGTCTTAGAGTTGGGAGTTAAGTGATGCACACGTGAGAGTTATCAGCTTAAATCTAGGAGCTGGATATGGGAGCTAGGAGTTTGGAGCTGAAGATCAAAGGCTAAGATCCATAATTCCTATTTCCTAGCTCTTAATCTTTATCTCTCGTTTCCAAGCTCTTGCTCTTATCTTATATCTCATAACTCCTAAATTCCAGCTTGTAGTTCTAGTTCTAACTTTTATATGACCTAATTTCATTTCTTGTTGTTTGTGTATATGTAAATATAATGTAGAGTAGGGCTAGTTCAGTCATTTAATTTTTTTATTGATCTATTTGTAGAGTCTTTGTCTATCTATTTTGTATGACGCTCTTTTCAATACAATACATGCATTCATAAAATTATTTTTATATTAAACTATCGTGATTTCAGAGCCACTCATTCTATCTATACGTACTCTGATTTGCCAAAACAAATTTAAAACCAAAGTTATCCTTGCCTTTGTACTCTCATATGTCAAAACAAAGCCAAACATTCACTTGAATATAACATATTCATAATATTATCCCTATCCTACGGAAATCTTATTTTAAACTATCATGTAGCTCGTAGTTGCTTGCTTCTAGCTCTCGCTCTAGGCTCTCACATCCAAACTCTTAGATCTTACATTCCAACATTCTAGTTCATGTTTCCTAACTCAAATTTTTAGCTTTTACGACCTAATTTTGTCTCTTATTTTTAGAGCACGCCTTAACATCTAGTTGGTAGCTCTTGATCTCAACTCCAAAATTTCATTACACGGCATAAGTATGCTTCACTTATGATTTAACATCACTGAGTGGCACCTCTTTTTAGGTCTGACTCACTCAAGAGAAGAAGTAATTATACATACCTCTAATTTTGATGTATTCTTACGTTTATGTCTTATTTATACATTTCATATTTTAGGGTTTGTGTAACCATATACCTTATTATTATTTGATTTTGAGTATCAATATTTCATTATTTGCAAGATTAATTTTACCTTATTAATTAATGTGAAAGTTGATTTTTTTTTAATATTTCTAATTTCTAAATTTCCTTTTTCTCTTGACAGATTTTTAATTTCTAATATTGATGGGATATATTTTACCTTCTTTTTTTAAGTTTATATTTTACCTTATTAATTATTGTGAAAGTTGAATTTCTTTTCTTTTTTTTCCTTTTTATATTTCTAATTTCTAAATTTTATTTTTCTTTTGACAGATTTTTAATTTCTAATATTGATGGAGTATATTCATAATTAAATAAATTTTTGAATAAAAATAATAAAATGATGATGTGACGTTTTAATATGCATTATAAACTAAATTTTTTATTTATTTACTACATTGGTGCTTGAATTGCAATGACCGGGCCTGTGACCAAGGTGGCATGGTTTCTATTGTACAAGACAAAGTTAAGTACCACTTCCTTCCAAATTGGAAGTCTCTCCAATATTTTCAGTGTGCAGCCAATTGAGCCAAAATAAGTGGTTAATTAATTGGGTCACTTTCACAAAGATCATAGACATATACGTTTTATTTTGGAGGAACTTGAGGAGGTGCAAGATGTGCCTTGTTTTCAATGCTAGTGTCTCGTCCCATATGCATTGGTTTACACAATTATATTCAGGACCCAAACTATTACTTAACATCATATGCAAATTTTTTTATATTTATAGACTTGTTGGTTACCAAATTAAGTTACAATATTTGATCTATAAACAACTTAATTGGAACCTGCAAGGTTGTTCTTTGACTTCTTTCCCTTTCTTTCTCTTATATGGGTTGAGGTTGCCCAATTATTAAGAAATTTTGAAAATGTTTTTGTTCCAACAATTTTATTTATGATAATACGAGGAAATATAAAACACTAAAATAACTCTTATATCTTCGAGAATAAACTTTGAACTAAAATTATGTTAGTTTTATGCTCAATAAAATTTAAGATATTATCCACAATCAAATCGAATGCATTGATTTTATCCTTCTCTTCGATTTGTACGATTTCTAAAACTTTAAATGGATCAATCCACCACAAACCACTTTCAATCAGAAAAGACAAACAAAACTTTTAACACGGAAAAAACTAAACTTACGTATTATACTTTAGTAATATAATGCTACTGAATTTAATCTATTTACATAAATAAGTATGGATTAAATTTCATTGATCTAATTTTTCTTCTTAGTGATACTCATATTGGATTAAAAAAAATAGTTGACAAAAATATCCCCATTGAGGAATAAATATAAAATGATCAGCAAGGGTAAGCCCATATCTTAATTATGGGCCAATTTATTTTAAGCTCTTATCTGTTTTTGGGCTCTGGCCCATGTTGTATTCATGGATCCTTATACTTCTATTTTTGTTTCTTTGTTGTTCAATAACTTTTTCTTACCACCGCGCACTTCATCAAGTGGTAACAAAGCTTAGGTGCAAACTCGAAAACTCGTGTTTGAGATCTCTCATGGGCGTGGTATGAGGTTGGGTAATAATATATTTGTGAATGAGTTACATGTGTTAGTATGACGTTTTCTTTTACAGTAAATTGTAAAAAAAAAAAAACAACTTTTTCTTTTATTACAATTTGTGTTGGCAACAATAGATGATGTTATATTGCTTTAGATTTATGTTTATTTCTGTGTTGACTTGTAAAAGTTACAAACTTGAGTGGCCATTTTTGAACGCAACAGCATAGGGTTAGGATGAAATTTCAAGTTCCAACAAAAAGTCGTATGCTAATTGGGCAATGAAGATGTTTGTTTTTATGCTAATTTTTCATTACTACTTCTATTATCTTTATAAACTTCCAAAAAAATTGTGATTCAATATATTAGTTGACCCAATTATGTAGAAAAGGTGGTGAATTTAATTTGGCCACTCGGATCAAAAGCCTCCATTCCATTATCCCATCAATCAAGGAACTTATAAATCCCATTAGAGGAGGGTGAATTTAATTTGTTCAGTTAGTAGACATATAGGCTTATATCATATACGTCGGGTGCTCAAATTCAATTTCCTTACAATTTCCTACGTATATGTAGCATTATTATTTTCTTTGTTTGTGAATAATACATTCTTTTCAAATTTCATTTCAATAATACTATGTCTCAATTTTTGTACAAATTTTTTTATTATAAAATGATGTATCAACTAATGAGATATAACATCCACAATTTTATTGATAACTTGATCGAATCGTAAGACACCACATGTATAAAATGTCTTATAAATCAGACGCTTTGTGCCATAATGAAAAGATTGTGGTTTTATATTAGTCGGGATTGTTATTCATCAAAATTACAAAAATATGAAATATAAGTTTGACGTCACTTTATATACTAAAAAAAATTATATAAATTTGGAGACATTTAGCATTTTTTTAGTTTTTTTTTTTAGGATAAAGTACTGCTTTTATTAGTTCAAATTATCATCCAACAGTACAGAAATAAGATGGGGGGCCATAAAGACCCACCCAAGTAGATAACTCTGACATCGATACCGATGACCTAGCTAAAGCATGAGTAACTCGGTTAGCCGAGCAATTAACATAAAACACATTTTTTTTAGTTATTTATGTTAGCAATTGGATGGAGAAACTCAAAATGATAAGGAAGTTTGAATTTATTTATTTTTAAATAGTACCACGGAAAGATTTAGCCAGCAAAATTCAAATAAAAGCCTTCATTTTGAATTTTCAATTCAATTTTGTTCAAACCATTAGATTTTCCTATTGGAATGAGTAGGGCCATACCATGAATATAAAAAATGAAAATAAAATAAAGACCCAGAGAATCATTAAGGCATGATGTGATCATATAATTAATTAGGATCATCTATTAATTAATCATGTTTCATGAGACTATTAGAAAGCTACATAGTTAACATTGTCTGTCTCTTTCAATCATCATCCCATGTTTGATGTTTCTTGCCAATTTTTCTTTCTCTTTCCAGGAAAGTTGCCAACCAATAAATCCAAACAACCTTGTTATCACTTATCACTAATTATTTTATTAATTATATTAGTTGTTTTGTTAACTTTATGAGCTACATTACGAGCTGCGCACAACGAAGATTGTGACATATAGCCACTCATTGCATTATATTTTTAATGAACATATAATATAGAATGATCAGACCTGTCAAAAACAAATTCAAAATTTAAAAAGAAAAAAAAAAAATAGCAACAACATATAATATAGAATCATGCCTGTCACAAACAAATCCAAATTTAAAAAGAAAAAAAAAACAGCAACAACAGAGAAAAAGACAGATGAGGAAATTTAAAGATTTGAAAATTGAAATACACCGCCAACCAACCAGGAATGACACAGTTTCCCCAAATATCCCACCGTTTCAAATCATTATCCAACGGTCAAATTTAACGTATTATTGTTCATGAGTTTGTGCTAATTTCAATTTTAAATAACTTCCTTCCTTTTGAAATGAATGTTACTTTGGAAGAAAAAGTTATTCAAAATAAATGCTATTTTATGATTTCAATAAACAAATGTGATATAATTTTCAAGTTTACCACTTATTATTTCCGAATGAGTTAATGGTACTTACACTTATTTATTCCACAAAAATGGAATAATTATATATAATTAGTTTAGTTTATATGTACGATTAATTCTAAAATATCATTTATGTTAAAATAGATGTTGTAATAATTTTGTTCCGCCAAAACGTGAGAGTCAATCACCACGAGCTAGTTTTTTGTGTGAGCCACCCACTTTAAACTGCATGGAGACAAAATAGGTCACAAGGATAGCAAATTTCTCAACATATCATTAGGAATGACCAAAGTTAGGTTAAGCGGAAACAACTCACTTTTTAATTAATAGTATCTATAAACATTAATTTCAATACTTTAGGTTAAGTGAAAACAACTCAATGATAATTGATGGATAAACTTGCTAATAGTTAGTTTAGTTTCTACCATAAAATATAAGATTATAAACTATTTCTTTATCTATGAGGAATAAAACAAATTCTTGGGAGCCAAATGACCAACTCAACCAAAGTGTTTGATACAAAAGTCGAGGATTTGGCTAAAGTAGGGACTACTCGGTTCGCATACTGATCTGAAAACGATTGCAATAGTCAAAATATTACTGATAACCAAACCAAAAGCATTGTTGACCTCCATTTCTGTCTGGATTGCATTAATAACTACATGCCAGACTCAACATTAAGATGATCCAACCCCAATCGACTAGCCACAACATCACTTCTCGGATAGTCATCGCCTCCACCTCTGTTGCCGAGTAACAATTATTCTTGCATGCAAAGTCATCGCCGAACTCGACTAGAGTGGTCATTTTTTTTAATTGGCAAGCATTACTTTATTCAAATAAATTAGAACAAAGTACAAAGGACCAAGATTAACTTGAAAACAGAAAACCCCAAAGCAACATTGGAGATTGATATACAAAAAATAGCAAATGTGATCGAAGAGTGAGATCATAATTCAACAATGCAGATGTGCTAATGTTCGACTAGAGTGATCATGAACTAAACAATCTACACCACTTTTATTTTCAAACAAAAAAAAAAAAAGCCTCATCCACATTTATTTTAAGTCACCCTATGATGATTTAGTTGCAACCAAACATAATTTTTGTTAGAATTTTAACGATAAAAAAAATTATTTTTACATACAAATTTTAGGTAAATAGTGACATCAAATTTTCAATAAAAAGCATAGAGAAATGAAGAACACCTGGATGGACCAAAAACAGAATTAAAAGTTGACTAAAAAGACCATAGTGAACATGAAGAATGAGGTGTGCCACCATGACAACTTGTCTCCTTCTTTTGCTAAAAATTAATCTCATTTTTTTTATTATTTAATTTCAGAAAATGAGCGTTTTCTTCTCCTAATATGGAATTTAAATTAAACAATTAAATATTTTAACAGAACTCTAACTGGCACAATCTTTTTGCCACGCCGTGTCGATCGCCACCTGTTCAAAACGGTGTCGTTTTTGTGTTCAAAGCTTGCCCCTTTTTGCACCTTCCTATACGGCTAGGCTGTACTGCCTGCCTACACCTACTTCAAACCAGCCAAAAAGTAGCTCAAGAACAAGAATCATTATATATATTGTAATTAAGTTGTTCAATTTATGATCTTTGGTTCATCTATTCGGAGAAATTGATTCATTTTCTCTGGAAAAATTTTCTTTCTTCTTTTGGTGGCAGTCTCATTATTTTATATAAAGAAAAAAATTGAGCTTTTTGCTTGATCTCTCCTCTTCTCTTTCATTTTCTTCTTTCCCAATTTCTGCACATTCTAGGGTTAGGGTTCCGAGGAAGAGGAGCCCCGAAGTGAAGACCCTTTTGCCCATTTGTTCACATTCTGGCCTTGTAGCCCCAATTTTGGTTCCCAATGAAGCGAAACAAGCTTGACTCGGTGGCGTCCCTGAGTCGACTCAGGCTTGTTCAGGTTCTGATGGGGTTGCTGTTTCTTTACCTCGTCGTCGTGAGCTTCGAAATCCCGCTCGTTTTCAGGAGTGGGTTCGGGTCGGCGCCGTCGAGAGACGGGTCTTTCGGGTTCATCACCGACGCTTTTCCAAGGCCTCTGGTGCTCGAGAGCGAAGAGGAAGTTGGTGACAGAGACGCTCCGAGCCGCCCTCTCGACGACCCTCTGAGGGTTTCCCGGGGAGCTCCGTACCGGTTACCGGCGCGGAAGATGCGCGAGTTCAATAAAGTTTCCGGCTTGGTGTTCGACGAGAGTGTGTTCGATAGTAAAGACGAGTTCTCGGAGCTTCACAGGTCCGCGAAGCATGCTTGGGTGGTTGGGAAGAAGTTCTGGGACGAGCTCCAGTCGGGGAAGATGAAATTGGACACGAAGAAGGCTGAGAACCGATCGGAGGTGTGTCCACATTCGATTGCGCTATCTGGGTCGGAGTTCACGGAGCGGAATCGGGTTATTGTGATTCCTTGTGGATTGACTCTTGGGTCGCATATCACTGTTGTGGGGAGGCCACATTGGGCTCATGCAGAGAATGATCCAAAGATATCTGTGTTGAAAGAAGGAGATGATTCTGTTTTGGTGTCTCAGTTTAAGATGGAATTGCAGGGGCTGAAGACTGTGGATGGTGAGGACCCTCCTAGGATACTGCATTTTAACCCGAGGTTGAAGGGGGATTGGAGTGGAAAGCCGGTGATCGAGCAGAATACCTGTTATAGGATGCAATGGGGGACGGCTCTGAGGTGCGAGGGGTGGAAATCTAAGGCTGA
The DNA here is from genome assembly GCA_036897545.1 of Pelargonium fulgidum. NCBI lineage: Eukaryota > Viridiplantae > Streptophyta > Magnoliopsida > Geraniales > Geraniaceae > Pelargonium > Pelargonium fulgidum. The sequence continues at coordinate 9,654 of JAYMTE010002143.1, forward strand.
TGATGAAACTGGTATGTGATTATGATGTGTTTTTCCAATAGTTCATTACCTTAGCATTATGGTGTTTGAAGGTTTAGGGAATCATATTGTAGAGATGAGGAATGGTTGGTGTGTTTTCTATATGCTAATTATAGTTCTGTAATTGAATTGGCAAATGCTGAGATGTGATATGTATTAATCTTGTAAAATGACATTTGGTTTTTGTCAGCTTCATTGATTTTTGTATGTTGTGCAGTTGATGGACAGGTTAAATGTGAGAAGTGGATACGTGACGATGATGATCACTCAGAAGAATCAAAGACCACATGGTGGTTGAATAGGTTAATTGGGCGCACTAAGAAGGTGACAGTGGATTGGCCTTACCCTTTTGCGGAGGACAAGTTGTTTGTTCTAACATTGAGTGCTGGATTGGAAGGTTACCATGTCATTGTCGATGGAAGGCACGTTACCTCTTTTCCTTATCGCACTGTGAGTACCCTTACCAAACCTCCTAATATTATGGGAAATGCCGGGGCTCTTTCACCTTATTTATATAACTTTTACAGGGATTTGTTCTTGAGGATGCTACTGGACTATCAGTAAATGGGGATGTTGATGTACATTCTGTATTTGCTGGTTCCTTGCCCACATCACATCCAAGTTTTGCCCCCCAAAGGCATCTCGAGATGTCAACCAAATGGAAGGCCCCTCCTCATCCTGATGGACCGGTGGAACTTTTCATTGGAATCCTTTCTGCAGGCAACCACTTTGCTGAGCGAATGGCTGTGAGGAAGTCCTGGATGCAGCATAAGTCAATCAAATCTTCAAATGTTGTTGCCCGTTTTTTTGTAGCACTGGTAAGGGTAGATAGAGCAGGCATATATTGATTTATTTATTTATGATAAATCCTTTAAGCATTATCTTTGAGTTCAAGGTACGTGGCACTTACATCTTTTGGCATACATTGACAGCATGGAAGAAAGGAAGTAAATTTGGAGCTAAAGAAGGAAGCTGAGTATTTTGGTGACATCATTATTGTTCCTTACATGGATAATTATGATCTGGTTGTGTTGAAGACTGTTGCAATATGTGAATATGGGGTGAGTGATATGGTGACAACACTACCCAACTCAGCAATTTTTCTTTCTTGCTAAACTTTATATAATAACCATTGATTTGGCAATTTGCAGGTTCGCACAGTGAATGCAAAGTATATCATCATGAAATGTGATGATGACACATTTGTGAGGGTGGATGCTGTGATCAAGGAGGCGAAGAAAGTAAATGCGGGTTGGAGCTTGTGTATTGGGAACATGAACTATTATCACAAACCCCTGCGCCATGGTAAATGGGCAGTGACGTATGAGGTTTGAATTACTATCTTTGAAAAGTTCTTTCACTTGTTTGCCTTTTATGTCCTTATCCTCGATTCAAGTTGGTTTGGTGATGAAGATGAATAGGTTCCTTTAAAAGAGATAATTTGATTCATAATTTCATATTATTTGCACAACATTTCTTGTGGTATATGGAAGTAGGCAGTTCACCAAAACTTATTCATGCTCATTTCATTCATATTTCTAAAATTTGTCCATGTAGAAGTCTTATAGGGCTTGCTACTTAGTTTGAAATAAATGCTGTGTGTTAAGATTATAATATTGAATGATTGATATGCTTATGATGGTTGTGGTGATTTTGTGGTCACACCCATGTTTGCTCTCAAGTCATGGCTTGAAAGTCTCGTATTTTTCACCAGTTACTCCTTTCAGATGCTTTAGTTACTTCAATAGGCATAATCTTTTTATATAGAAGAGGGCTTTACTTGAGCCGTCTGCCAAAGGCCCATATCTTGTAGAAAGTAGAAACATTAAATTGGCACCAAAAATGGTGTCCAAGTTAACCAAATGAACTCTCAGTTCACCAGTTCATAGTACTTGGTTTGCAGATCGACTAACTCAACTAAATTGAACATAAATAGAATTCTTAACCATAGACAAAATGTCTTTAACTATCAAATCTAAGACACTATAATTACGTACCCTCCCTGGGTTTGCAAACAATAATCATCTATTCTGCGTTAGATTCAATCACTAAAGAACCCCAATTTCGT
>JAYMTE010002144.1:0-11736 GCA_036897545.1 Pelargonium fulgidum
AGAAACAAGATACTCATTTTGGGACAAAAAATTTAGACAAACTGGACACTCATTTTGAAACGGAGGGAGTAATTCTTATCGATCTAACACAAGCTACTCGCACAAGTTACTCAAGTGGGTAGAGTGGTGTACTTTCACTTATATAGCCTCATGCACATTTAACATAGCAAACTAAAGTGGTAGGGATATTGTCAATATTTCATGCAAAACCGACTTCCTGTAAAGATGAAACAAACACCCATTTTGAGAAAAGAAGCAAAAGTGTAAACAAGACAAAAGCACAAATATTTTCAAGCACGATCTCATTTGGAGGATAAAATGGCTACAACCAAAACATCTCACTTCAAGAACTGCAAGCAAGATCTCATTCTGCAGGGTGTGTTTCTATTCGTAACATGAAATACAGAGAGCTACATGCAGTATCAGATTCGGAAAGATGTATATATTGACATCTACTCACAATTACTTCAACGGTGCCATTCCAAGAGAAGCACGGATCCTGTTCCATTCGGCAACTTCTGGATCTTGATCATTTGTCCCGTCGTCCTTCTTCTCCTTCTTTTGTTTCCTCTTCTTTGGCTCTTCTCGCTCGTCATCTGCACGTCTTTTTGGACTGGTGCTACTGCGAGTGTGCCTCTTGCGGTGCTCCCCACCGTCTCTGTCCCGGTCCTTGCGCTCCCTACTTCTACTTCTCCTCCTACTCCGCCTGCGACTATCTCTGTCCCGCCTTCCTTCTCTGTCTCTATCTCGATCTCTCTCACGACCATACTCCTTTTCTTCTCTTAGACGAAAACGATCCCTGTCTCTGTCCCTATCCCTCTCTCTGTCCCGATCTCTATCTCTTCCCTTCCCACGGTCTCGGTCATAATCCCTATCATAGTCCCTGTCATAGTCTCTATCCCTGTAAAGATCAAGTAAAGAGAAAAACATAAGAGTGGGATAAAAAACAAGTTCTACTTGCAAGAACCATTCGGCGGTTGTACGTAACTCAATCAACGGGAGTGACGGAATATATGACTGAGCTAACAAGTTTTGGATAAAAAAACTCTAACTATAAAACCAAACCAAAATGAAGCATACAGACTAATGATGTTGAGCAACATAACTGTCTCACTCGAGAAATTGCCAAAGGTGCCAAGTCCTAACTAGTTCAGTTGGTAAGAGATCATTTGTGTTATAACAGGATTTTGGAATGATATTATAGGGAGCGTAGCGTTTGGATTAAAAAAATTGGAATGGGAATGGGATTCCAATTGAAGAGACATTCTCACGACAAAAATATCTTAACCTAACCATGAACAGTGAGAATATTCTTGATTCCCATATCTGAACAAATCTAATAATCCAAACGCTACCCTAGTCTTTATCATTGGGCAGGAGATCCTTCAAACAAGTATCTATAGTGAACTCACACTGTCACACATGTGCAGACTTGGGTACGTGTGCACGTTCAAAGTTACATGACAATTTGCATCCCTATTTAGTAATTTCACATACAAACTTGAAAGACGGGTCACTCTTGGCAGAAAACACAAGGAGAAACTAACAACAGGAACCTCTCATCTTTTGAAGTATCTCACGAATTATAGAGATAAACCACTTTGCTCCAGAAGAGGTCTAACAGAAAATAAGAATGATCACACAACACACAGAAGTGACAGAACAGACCTACTCTAATTTCCAAGTACCAAATGACCATGATAACTAATTCAAATCACAATATAAAGATTGTATGATTCATCATACTTCTCGCTGCACACTGTCAGTGCAGAGAAACCTGGCAGAATCATGTATATTTACTATAGGAAGCTGCTTTAAATCAACATTGGCCTGAATGCCATGGTTGACCAATAGTTTTGATGAAAAAACATTTTATGTACACAAAGATAGACAACAACTTCCGCAACGGTTTTCTACAAGCACTACCAAAAAATATCTTTACCAATTCAATTACAATCAACTCACAATCACATGTCTACAGTCACTTAAATGGTTGTGTGTTTTAAGCTTTAATGTGAAAACCCTAATCTTCGAATCTAAAAAACAATGTCAATGTTTCCACTTATATAGAAAACTATACCATGAACAAGTTAAAAACTAGAAACACTGGATAGCTTCATACCTGTGACGATGACTATCACGTCTTCTGTCCCTATCTCTTTCCCTTGCAGGACTCCTCGTTCGGTAATAATCCTGTGAAGTATTCAAAACCATACACACATCAGAACACGACAAACAATAAAATTTCAGTAGAGGCAAAGCAATAAAGCATTTATATAGAAAACGAGAGAAACTAAAACACATACCTTCTCATGGCCTCCATCTTCTAATTCATCATTGAGCTGCTCATTCTCCTCCCTTTCTTCTTCCTCTTCAAAATCATCTTCCAGAGCACTTTTTCTTGGTTCCAGTGTGCCAATTGTTTCCAGATTTGACCTAATTGGAACAAAATTTCAGTTAAATCTCAACAAACTCAATACAAGAGATGATTGTTCCTGGTTCAATCCATGTATAAGGATTTTAGCTAACAATTTACAGGTAAATCAAGCATCAAGCACATAAACAGAGGATTTATTAGCTCGAAAGAGAAGCTACCTTTTCTTGATCCGTGGCAAAGCAACGTCACAAGAGTAATCCTTTGTGAGCAACTCATCGATTACCTCATCAACATGAGTCAGAGCGAAGCGTCCATCAGGCATTTTCTGCCGGAGTTTCCGGTAGTCGTTGTACAGAGGCTCAAGGTAGCGGTATATGTCGACGTCGGTGCCGGTGAGGCGCAAGTAGAAGGCACCGAGAATACGAACGTACTTGTAGTCCTCGTTTTTGATGAATTCGACGACGATGTCCTTCTCCGGCTGGATCTGGAGCATCTTCATGACGAGGCACATGAAGGGGGTGGGCTTGCGGTTGCCACCAAAGGTCCCGCCGAGGTGGTCGAGCTCCATGGCTTTGTCCACCAGCGTCTCCGCCGTGAGACCGAAGCACTGCTCCTTCCAGTAGGTGTTCTGGTAAATCTTCGTCCGGAGAATCTTCTCCACCAGGTTCTGTGGATTCGTTCCCCGTATGCTCTTCGCCGCCGGGTCCGTACGATTCGCCATCGTCTCGGTCGAGAGAGAGTGAATCGCAAAACCCTAACCTCTTGTAGACAGAGAAGATTATGGTCTTTAATTATTTATTTAATATGTTAGGCCGGTTTGATCTATTTGGCTGTCGGACCGGTTGTTGACCTAAACCGGGTATCGAGTTATTATTGGAGTGAGTGGAACCCAAAAAGCTTCGTATTCGTTCAGGTTTCGAGTTTTAGAGTGAAATGGGAGGATTCTCACGGGTTTGCCCCGATTTAATATGTTCTCACCTCAAAGTTTCGCAAGATAAATCAGACTTGACATAAAAGCTGGTCAAATCAAACGGGTCTGGAAAAACGAATCAAAATTTGGAATACCCACAAATTCGGATTCAAATCGTCGGCTCTATGAACTAGTCTAATTTCAACAATCACGCGATAAACATAGTTGTGAAGTTGAATAGTGTTACCAAATCGCAAAGGAGATTCAATTAGGGCTAACACTCCCAAAACAAACAAAACACAATTCTTGAGTATTGACCACTATCATTCCACCAAAAAAACACAATTGAAATATATATTCAAATCGAATCGAAAAAATAGGAATTACAATATTACAATAACTGAAAGGCGACATATGCGGTTCGCTATAAGCAAATACATGTACAAGATTAATGCATCATCTTCATCACTAACCAAGGTTTTATGTCCTTCCTTACCTTTGACAAGGAGCATGAGGGAGAGACTAAAACCTATGAGGACTACAACGGTAACTTACAAACAATTTAATCTCGTCTTTGTACTTGATCGGGTGCGTTGTTGTTGCTCGTTGTGGATGATGACGCTGCTCTGCCATTTAGTATCCCGTTGTCCACAGGTGGACTCGTTCCCCATTTACCGTTTGTTTCTGCGGGTTCTATCACTTTCACAGACCCATCATTCAATCCTAAAGCTAACTGATTCGGGTCTAGCGGATGCGTAGCAACTACAAGCGGGTGTGGTGGTTGGCTCCTGCGAGATAATGAAAAGAATAAACGGTAAGCGATTATTGTACAGAACGAAAAATACTATAGACTTCAAGAGAGTTCTACTAGGGGAGTCAGTTTGTGTTCGGGTTGGCTCCTACAAGACACGACACGATACACTCGACAAGTTTAAATAATCGGGTTCAAAATTACATAACACGACCCAACACATTCAAATAAATGAGTTTGGATTGACCTGACATGACTCGATATAATTGATCCGTTTAATTAACGAGCCATTTTTAACACGTATGTATATCCGTTAATTCAGATCATGCCACAGATAGCTTGCCCCTTACAATTTGATTTATGAGAGTTGCAAGTATAAAAGTCATAACTTACCCATTTAAGACTGTTGGGGACAGATAGGCTGATGGAGCAATACGGCATCTTAGTTTCAAGCTATCAGCATCGAAGACTCCAATGTTTCCATCGCAAAAAGTTGCGTAGATCAATTGACTGTTGCAGGAGTATGCTGCATTTGATATTGGAGCCGACAGTGCATCTTGTGGGACCCACTGCAAAGAAAGAATACACATAAAATTTCAGTAGTCAAATTTGTCGAGTGATATAGCAACATCAATGTAATGTGTTAATATAAACTTCCTACCTGTCGGATACGATCCATCTTGGAGGCATCATATATTGCTAACTGAGTTTCATGAACTACCAACATCCGGAGTTGGTCGGCGTGAAACTGTACTCGAGTTTCACCGGCTGTCGCCTTTCCAGAAGATATTTGGATCGAAATCGTTTTCATTTTATCCCACGTGTCAATGCTCCACACACACAACTGCAGATAGTTTGCATATGTATTAACGTCGTAAAAACGCAATTTGTGGAGGATAAAAACTGTATCTTGCAACAAAGTTGGATCCGAAGTTTTGTTTCAAAGATTCTTTTTCAAGTTTACGCTGGAGGCCAGAGTTTGGAACTGCTGGAGGCCAGAGTTTGGAACTTTAATGGTTGGAGCCTCGCGGTTGTGAAAAACTATGAAATTGGTCCCTCAACTGTTGGTCTATGTATGAACTATTGAAAATAGACCAAAATTATCCCCAACTTTAACTTGGAATAATTAAATGTTAAAATTGAAACTAATATATAAGGGAACCATTTCGGTCAGTTCTTAATAGTTGGGAACCATCTTAGCATAAAATTAGTTCAATGACCATTTTGGAAGATTTTCCTTTATCTGAATCAAAGCAAACGAATGATTGGTTCACTTACTTGAGCATCGGCACCGGATGAAACAAGGATATTGAGACTGGTGGAAAAAGCTAAACCGGTGATTCGTTTTTGGTGACCCCTTAGTTTTGATTTCACCTAGAGAAAGCGAAATAGCAAGTGTGAGTCCGTTGCAACAAGTAGGACAAGTTCCTGAACATCAGCAACGAAAAAGAAGTTGAGAACTACCTCGTCTACTCGGACATTGTAAATATGGATCGTTGAGTCCTCCATTCCTATGGCTAAAATGTTGTTATCCTGAGGATGGAAAGCTAAGAAGGTCGAAGAAGGAGGCGGGGGCATGAATGTCGTCATTACCTACAAATCATAGCAATCCATACCCAAACATTAACAAATAATAATTAAGACAATTTGAGGGTGAGCTTTAGCGCAACGGTAAAAATTGTTGTGACCTTGAGATCACGAGTTCAAGTACAGAAAAAAAATAATAATAATCTTTCCAAAAGCGGAGGGAAGGCTCCATACATTAATGACCCTCCCCAGACCCCACAATGTGGGAACCGTGTGCACTGGGCCACCTTGTTTTATTATAGCATTTGAGATACATGAATGCGGCGATTTAACCTGAGAGAGATGTTACCTTGAATGTCATCATGTTGAACAACGAAACTTTTCCACCACAAGCCGACATGATATAGGAGTCGTTCTTTGAAAGCGCTATGCACGGGACTGCTTCGTCAAGGTTGACACCTGTTACGTCATTAGCCATAACGAGACCACTGTTTGGTTGCCATAGCTGTGGAACAACACTGGCTGTGGCCTATATGCACTCGTACCATTTCAGAAATCATTTTCTAAAAGCGGGGAAAATGCAAACATTCACAGAAGTAAAAGAGAATGGAGAAAATTGATTCGTAAAAACTGTTACCTTTCCACTAGGGTTTTGTTCGTTGCGAATCCATTTCCACAATTTCTGAGTACCGTTTGACCCGAGTGCTAAGACTCCAACACCGGAATTTGTATATAGAAGTCGAACAACCTGATCACAAACAGACATTTATCCAACAGTTTAGAAGATGGAGTTAGCAAATCCAGTTTTAGGTCGGGATTTTCCAGGTTAAGGTTGAAAAGACCTAACCTAACCTGACCCGCAAGAGGTATGGCTCGGGGGTTTTACATAGAAAATGTGCGAGTTGAGTGTGGCTTGCCCGACCCGACCAAATTGTCATGGTAAGCCCAACCCAAAAATTAACTAGGTCTGTTTTATGTGACCCGAACCCACAGAAATGAGCCAGTTTTCAAGTGTCTGCTGTTCGGGTCCAAATTGCCAGCTTTAGTATAGATGAAATATGTTACGCTAAACCATAGTAATGGAAACTACAAAACACACCTTGCTGAAAGTATCGGCGCTGTCGGGCATGGTGACCATCCGGCACTGGGTAGGATCCAAAATTTCAGACAATTGCCACGGTTTGGCTTTATCTACGTCCTCCAAAGTCTTCGGCTTTTCTACGCTTCTACCCATGGAATCAATTCCATTCTAAAAAAAAAGTAATAAAAATAATTAATCCCTCAAAAACTACAGCTCAGAGTATATAAATAGTATAAAACATTGTCACTACCACAAAAAGAGAAACTTAATATTTTAAATTAGAAAATTCAGCAAACTTACAAGGATAGGAGAAGGCTTGGCGGGAGAACTCCGCTCCACTTTACAATTGATTGGACTGGCACTTGGTCCAGCTGAAGTGCCAGGCGCCTAATAAAAAGCAAAAAAGAAAAAGAGACTGTGAATATCTTTAACAAGAGAATCGTAAAGTGAATCGAGAGCGGCTCATTCTAACCTTGATTGCTGCAGATTCCATGGGCTTTCTCAAGGCTTCAAAAGGTGACGTCTCCGTCACTCTTAATGATCTACGACCAGATGTGTTTGCAAGTATCTTGATTCCGTTGTCTGCTGTAGTAACAGCAAGAAGATTTCCTTCCTTGTTAAATCTCAAGCGAGGAAGATTCTGAAACGATATATGTGCCGTTGTTAATATCTTACTAAATAACAAAGCAGTTCCAAACATGGTTGTTACAATCTCCGATTCCCCATTTGATTACGTTGATTTGAGTCAATTTAACAATCATGGTCCCAAAGAACAATAACAAAAGTTAAGAATCAATTACTGACCAGAAGTCCACCATCAGCGTCGATGCTTGTGAGAACATTGATATTGTCCATATCCCAAAACTTGATCTGGCCATCTTCACCGGCCGCCAGAAAGTGATTTTGGGTGGTGTCGAACTGCACAACACCGTTCGATTTCTTTCTAAAGCCAGCGTATGTCCTCTTTATTGCTCCTTCACTTTCATTCCACTCAACTAGATAAGAGTCCCCTTCTTTACTTGTTCCGCAAGAGAATAATCTAGTGATGAAACAAAAGCAATCAGAATTAATCAATAAACGGTATAAGAGAAAAAAAAATGTAGCTTGTATCGATTTCTTTAGACAAGTCTCACCAATAACACAGTGAAATATATGCATCGGAAATTTCACAGATCTTACCTACTTCCATCTGCACTGTAAAGCATTGTAGTGCACCAGTGTCCGGGAGCATCGTAATCAACTCTAGAACCCATATTGTCGTACAGCCAGGCCTTGATTTTCCCATCAATAGCGGTTGAAAATATAAACTGGAAATGCACAAGTGGAACAGTAGATGGCATATTAGAGCCATGTATTAACTGAAATGAAGGAATTTCATCAAACAAATATCAAACGCATTTCGATTTCATTGGTCTTGTGACCAGAACCCACACATTTTGTGGGTTGGCTTAGGGTTAGGTCTTTTCAACTTGAAACCTGAATTACCAACTCTAAATTGGTGATCACTACTGATCAATAACCTCAAATGCCGAAGGCTCAAGGGTACTTTAAATGTCAAACCAGAAATGCTCTAATCCAACCCAAAAGTTTAAGAGATTGTATAGTAACACTACTCAAAGTTAAAAGCAACTTCAAAGTAACTTTTAGAAGCATGTGGTCATTAATTATTTAACTTCAAGAGATATTTCAACAATACAGATAAACAAGCTGGAACTGATTTTGGGTAATATATACCTGAATGTTCTCCTTGTGATGAGGACAGATAGAATATACCGGTGCTTCGTGACCTTCAAAATTAAATAGTTTTCGTCCCGTTAAATCCCATACCTGTTCCACTCACACGTTTAGATCATGAACATATTTGTTATACAAACAAAATTTCACAAGAAAAAATTATGACCCTCACCTTTATTAACTTATCATCACCACAAGTTACAACACATAGTTGTTTGCTCGGATGAGCAAAAGCCAAGTCATTCACACTACCAACATGAGCTTCAATCTGCCAAAGAAATTCAATAAAAGTTGAGACAGTTTACAATTTACCTCTGCTTGACAGGATGCTGAGTATAAACTCACCTCTAAGTGCTGGTGTAGATCATTGGATTTCGGATAATTATACAAGTGAATCAAATGTTTGTTAAACGCAACCCCTGCGATAAAAAATACACATTATAGTTGCAAAAAAATTTAAACAAATAACTTAAAGTGTTGATTAGTAATTTAAGAGTAAATTGTAGACAAATACTCTATATTTAACTTAATTTGCAGATAGCTCCCTATACTTTTTTGTCGACAATCAACACCCATGCTCTCAATTTTTCATTTTGATAATGTAGCATTTTGAAAAGAAAAAAAAAATACATCCCGTGCCATACACATGATGAGATGAAAATTTCAATTAAATCTAACTGATGGAATGATAAATTGAAAGCACATAGAGTTAGTTGCCACGGAAAAAAAAAATGTATGGAGCTATTTGCAAATAGAGATAAGTATTAAATTATTTATTTGTAATTTTGCATTAACTAACCTAACACTTACCCATAAAATTTCCATCGGGGCTCCATATGACGCGGCTGACAGATATTGTTGCATCTTTGGCATAAGAAGCCTGTAACGAACTCTCAATTGTAAGATCAGACAAGACTAATTTTTTTTTACAAAACTTTATTCTTAAAAGTTCAAGCAGCTGAGGATGCATATAAAGAATTCTAATCACCAAAAAGAACTGCTATCTGTGTAGTTTAGATATTTACTTCTTGACTTTCAATTATGATTTAACAATTTGCAAGAGAGCACAAAGTGCGAGCATTGGGTAATAGAATACCTGAAATGTCATTGTTAAAGTTTGCATTTCCCAAATCTTGAATGGCTTTGTAACCAACTTCTCATGTAATCCAAGTTCCCACAGTGTTATTTCACCGTTACTGGAACCAACTGGTCAATAGACACTTTAAGTCAGACACGATGAAGGAAATGTGTAATCTATGTGGTAGAAACATAGCTATTAAATTGATGAAAAATGGGTGTAACATAGACAATATTGATACCAAGAAGTAGTGTGTGGTGAGAAGGATGGAAATCCATGCTTGTGACAGCGGATCCGTTATGCAAAGTGAAGGCTATGGTTCTCGGCAGATCATCCAGTGACCAAGGAGTTTGTTGTCTAAGAGTTGGGTACGTAACCTAAAGATTAAAGCAGTTACTGAAATTGTTCACAAACCATGCTTTGATAGTGCACAGTTTAGAAGTTTCAAATAATTCAATTGCATGACTACAAATGACACGAGGCAATATATCGAAATTGCAAGACTGAACTTGAAAATTATAGAGATTACCTCCTCAATAGATTGTACAGGTCGCAGCCTCTTCATCAGTTGTTCATGATCAGTACTCTGATATTCAACCATACCTGGGTTTGAAGGAGGAGTTCTCGGACGTTTCATAAGGGAAAGTGCTGCAGTACAAAGGCATTATATCATGCTTTGTTATTCGTCCAGAAATACTTAACAAAGCAAAATTCAACAAGATATTAGTATAACAATACTTCTCAATGTTGGACGATAGGGGAGTTCATCGGTACAGAAGTGGACGAATTGGACCAAAATAAATAAATAAAAACTGCAAAAATTACATTTGCTAAGAGAACTTTTTGGGGAAAAAATGAAAATGTAGAAATGAAGTGAATGTAATAAAAAAAATATAAAAAAAAAAAACTAATAAGAGGAAAAAATAAAATAAAAAAGCTGGTCCGGACCCAAATGAGAACACCTGTTTCCAAAGTTTGTCCAAAGTCGAAAGTTCAACATACTTTTAGTTTTAGACGCAACACGTTCACTTAAATATGGTAATCCTATTAGAAAAGGCTAGTCACCTTGATTTGGTGGAACAGGCATCGATGACCCAGTGACAACAGCTGCTTGAACAGATGACGATGCGGAGGCATTAGCCATCCAACCTGCTAGAGCATTAGCATTAGCAGCTGCAGCGGCGGCGGCAGGTGGAAAGGGCTACATGAATTAGCAAGAACACCAATTACTTATTTTGCATATTGTTAGAACTTAGAATCATAAAGTAGCAAGGAAGTTGAAATGTTTGAGATGCACAGTATCATACACTGTGAGCTCCAAGTGTCGGATAAGCAGCTGGCTTCGTAAGAGCTGCAACAGGAAGATTGACAGATGTGGGTACCATAGGACCATTTAGAGACGCACAGGAGTGGTCTACGAATAACGTTTTAATGTCCGGATTTGGCCTCGGATTCTTGCATAGTTGATGCTGCCAGTTCAAGCTGCAAACACCAAGTACTTACATAAGATACCGAGCAAACATTGGTATAGCATATAAATCTAAAGTATCATCTGAGAAAATATCTAATAAATACCCAAGTATAATTTTGGTTTCTCCTCTAATTTAAGTGGTTTTGGACCTCTAGATTCAACCGTAAGGCTAATTTGGATGAAGTGTCAGTTGAAACAGAACGAAAGTGAAACATAAAAGATATTTTTAGATGCAACATACAAAGGGATGTCAGCTTTACCTTTGATTAATAAGAGTCCGCAATCTTGATGATTTGAGAGTTGGGAAAGCGAGCTTATCCCGAAAAAGAGGATTTGCTTCTATAAGCTTTTTTAACTCGATCAACATTATGTTACGAGCAGTTTTGGTGTCTCCATACTTGGAAAGCTGCTCATTTTCCCTGGTATTCAGAATGACAATAAATTAACATAAATACTTTGATGGCACAGGAGTTTCTTGACAATGGTAATAACAGTTACATAAATACCTAAAAACGTGATTTTGCACGTTGCTTTGTTACCTGAAGTTGGTAAGGGTTAAAAGATGAGTGATCTCTTTATACAATTCCTCATTAAAAGTCGAGAACACTTTCAGATCTGTCACTAATATTTCAACAGCCTTCGGTTTGTCTAGCCTACAATTTCATAAAAAACATGTAAGCAAAAAGACCTTATAAAAAATGCTGAGACCAATAAAAAAAACCTCAACTATTAGTTAAGTATACCGATCAAGTGCTTCAAGATACTTCTGCTTCCTGATTTCAAAGAATATTTTCATGGAGTATCTGT
>JAYMTE010002145.1:0-11736 GCA_036897545.1 Pelargonium fulgidum
CGGAATCTAAAATGATTGTTTTAGTTGTGAATAATGAAAATGAAAAAATATGATGACATAACATGCACACGTGGCTTCGTATCTAAAGTAGCGTGACGACGTGTCAACAAATACTGCTGTGACACTAGAAAACCAACTACAACCACTGGAATGAGTTTAATTAATAAGAAAATTGTTTCAACGGCTCAAATAAGACAAAATATTAATTAGTAGAAAAATGAGTTTTTTTAATTGAAAAATCATGAATAAAAATTCATTTTTTAGCAACAGGACATACAAAAAAAATTGAAAATTAAGCGATTAATGAAAACATGACACATGGCGCCGAGCTCACATCATCTCATCCCAAAAGCCGTTATTCGAATATAGCCTCTCAAATCTTTCTTGAAACTTCTCTAATGATAACAAAGACTTAAGCTTATTACATCGCCTTTTGTGACCAACTTGAGCTGCTGGTCATGACCAAAAAACCAAAAAAAAGTAGGTCGCAATTAGCTCGGTCATAAGTATGTATTTTGTTTACAGTGTGGGATTAAGGAGAAATGAGAATTTGGTCTTGACGGAATTAGGTGTCAATTTGAAGGATTCGTCAAACATTTGCCACACTAATGGAATATGAGAAAACATTCTTGAAAAATAATTTCTTTTTCCTGTAAACATTGGCCGAGAAAGAGTTTTTGTTATTTAATTGCTCTTCTAAAATAACAATTTGTTGTACATTAGCAGAGAGGAGATGCACATAATTTTAATTTGAAATTGGAGGCAAATAAGATGTTTAGTTAACAACTCTAAGAATTTGGATTTGTATTTGTGTCAAATCTAATACTATTTTAAACATCATTAAAACATAAAAATAAAAAAAAATTAAATGACATCTTTTATCTTGTTATCAAGAGTGAATATTTTTGTCAAATTTAACTGTTTACAAATGAAATCAAAATTTATATGTTATAAAACATAAACTACAATTTTTAAACAAAATTATTGAAATGTTACGTCTATATGCACATATGTAATCTAACCCAAAAAAAAAAAAAAAACTACAATCACTAGGTATAAGGTACAACCATATATACATGCACGATGCACCTAAATATTCTCATTATTACTAATTTTGACCGCTAAAAAGAGGGAATGAAAATTTTCATCTTTGAACAAGACTCAATAAAGTTGTGGCACCAAATTTGAATTTCACACGTACAATATTCAAACTCAAAACTGATGTGAGAATTCATCTCTAATTTATAGTATGAGAACTAAAAGAACGGCATTTGAACAAGTTTGAATATAGATCACCAAAAATATTGATTATTGGCTACTAATTTTTAGTCCACATTTAATTTTATGATGAGAGGTCCCAAATTGGCTAGCTAGGATAATGATAATAAACTAATAATCCATTTGGTTCAATATATGGTAAGGAAATTTATTTCATGCAAACAGATAGAGCTTACAAGTTACAACTAGAAAAGCTATAGAGGCCCCATAAATATAATATATGTATTTTGCATTTCTCATCATATTTTTCTTACAGCAATGATAACTGTTCCCTTGTAAATTGTAATACATGATCTTTTATCTCTCAAACATACAAAATCAAAGCCAACTCTAATAAAACAGGTTGACCATTGGGAAATTAGTTTAATTAGGTGCCATATATATAGACAAGACTAAGACACCATCATATAAACACTATGTATAAGTGACCATTGGGAAATGTACTATAAATATAGCCATCACTCTTATTCAAAACCTATAATTACCTTCTACCTTCAATCTTCTTCGGAGCTATGTGTATCATCTGTCCCAGTCCGACTGCCCAATTTCACAATATCTTCAACAAGAATCTTACCATCTGTTCCAATATAAGTGACTTTTTACAGTTAGGATTTTGAGATAATGCAATGCGTGCGCTATTAAAGAGCTTATAATTAAACAAACCATCAAACAAAGTGAGCCTGAGTAATAAGGAAAAAAATAAATTGATTAACTGACCTTCATCTTTAGAAAGATTGCTGATGAGTTCTTGAATACCTTCTTTGTCTATTGTATCCTTCAAGTACATAGCAGCAGCTGCCACCTCTTCAGGACAAACTTTTCCATCATAATCCCTGCACTCATAAGGCACCTTTAATATATATAACTATGTGAGGTCACTCAGATTCCAAAGAAGTTGAGGATTATCATTTTCACCAAAGAAAACAAGTTTCAGAGCCATCTCATGGGTTTCATAATGTCAGGAAAGAAAAACGACACGAATAACACGTGAAATATAGAGGAACATAGACTGCCCCAAAGACTAATCATGAGTTTGACATTCACATAAAAAGATCTACCTAACATATTTATAATTCCATCTAAGTATGCCCATGAATAGCAAATAATGTACTCAATAGAGGAATCAATAATGGGTGTATGAATGGATACATAAGCTATATCCATCCACCATGAAAATTACAGACTTTTTGTTGTTCATTGTTTTCTCTTCTCCCCAGGTTGTATGACTACTAAGAATAGTCACAAGGGAGGTCTTACTTGAGTGGAGCTATTTAAAAATTTCAGATGTTAATACTCACTGAAACTAATATTATAACTCAGAAAACAATACTTCTTTCTTTTCCTTATTCATAACTCTGGTGTCAGTACGTAGTTACTACTTACTCAGCGGGAAGTGTGATTAGTTGTTGGAAATGGCACATATGAGATTATATAAGTTACCAATCAAACCAGGGCCAATTGAATAACAGCATATCGTACCATCATTTTCTATCATATACAATGTGGAATATAAATTATGTACCTATCAAGGAGTCGCCAACGGTCGCCAATTTTTGCATCCACGTCATCAATCTCCTTTTCAAGTTTATGTAGCATCGAATCAACCTGCAGAGTGACAAAGACATTAACAGCATGCTATGGACACAATTTATAGCTCCTACACAAGAATAAATCATGTTCTTACCCTATGTATGAGTGCTGATGAAACCTTATCATGACCTTTAGCAGCATGGTCTCTTTTCGCTCGGGCAGCTCTATATGCCTTCATGGCCTCCTTTTCACCATGTGTACCGTCTTTTTCAACCATACTATTATAAAGTTTTATCTGTGTGAATCAAATAAATCAAACATGAGAAACTTATGAGCAACAATACCAAAGTACTAGTACAAATTGTTAAATTTTAATAATGGGTTACACCAAAGGCTTGGGCTTCCCATATTACTAAAAGGTCAGCCTTTGTTAGTTAGATTTCACTTGCACCTTTATATGTAACATATTCTTTCTTTTTTTTATCTTCCCAACGTGGGACATTTAATCACCACTTTCGTCGCCCCACCCCACCCCCACGTCCGAGCCTTACATCTTTGTTAACGTGGGCTCGATGCGTGCACAGTCGGGGGCCTTTTTAATTTATCACTTCCCCTCACATGTAGGCATTTTACTTTCACACGTGGTAGTACTTCTGTGTGTGGACTAGAGATAACAAGAGGAGGCATCATAATCAGGCAAGGCCAAGATCAAAACCTGCTTTGATGTCATGTGAAAATTACATCTCTACATATTTTCAGACAAATATATAAAATAAAAGGTAAACATGGAGTTTGATGGCATCCCCTGAGATCTGCAGATATACCTCCTTATTAACAAGTCTCAGAAACTCCTCACGCTCTCGACTCACTGACTGCAAGCAGAAAACAGAAAAGATATAAAAAGAGAGCAAACCACAGAACTTGAAACTATCGCCACAAAAATAATGAACACCAGCATAAGAACCACCGAAAACTTTTAATATTCCATTCTTACAGATGCTGAAGCTAAAACAGCCAATGCACGACTGAGTTCACAGAGGCGCCCTTGTTTTTCCAGTGTTTTTGCTCTGGCTCGTTCTTGAGCTTCTTTAGCTGTTGGGTTAATCATCTCCTTCAATGTGACATCCCCATTAGTAGCTTTAGATTCTTTCATCTTAGCTTGCTCTTCTTTCTCTCTCTTTTCCTCCTCCTGTACTTTATTGAGAAAAGAAAAAACTATTTAATAAGTCCAAGTACTCCAGATCAGTATCATGGTCGCAGACTCAATATGGCACTGAATTAGGTCATCAACCTAAGCCATGTGACCTAAGTGATCCCGAGAAAATGCAACAAAATTCCAACATATCTTAATTCAAGTTTTCAATATGCTACAGGTATGTAGAAGTACCAACCTTGATCTTCTTTTCCTGCATCTTAAGGAACTCCAATTTTCTCCTCCTCTCTGAAACAGAATCTTCAGATGGCAAAGATGAAACACCAACGGTATCAACAACTTCATCTGGAAGAGAAGACAGTGTAGCTCTAACAGCATCCTCCGGCTTCAGCTTCCCAGACACAGTGAAGGCTCTGCATAGGATATCAACAAAAAATGAAGATAGGATTAATGGATTATACATCTAGTAAATATGGCCTGATGGGGTAAAAGAAAGAAAAGAAAAGAAAAGGAAACAAATTATGAGGCTTTCAGTTACCTAGAAAGGAGTAAAAGAGAAGATGGCACGGAGTGATTGAGTGACAGATCCAACCAATCACGTAACTGCAAAGATAATTTAGTATTTTAACAATTAACAACTACAATATTTTATTTGAAATATGCCAGTGAGTAAAAACGTTTATCCTTTAAATGCTTGAAAATAGTTTAGAGAATCTTGGAAGTATATTTCCTCTTTTTCCCATATATTAAAACCCAACTTATCTGAAACATTGTCTGCCTTTAATTGTTAATCAATTAATCCTAAATGACATAGTGCATCATGGAAGCAATGATGCTCAACAGAATTCTGGAGGGGCTAATATATGCTGAAACATAACCTCACAGGAAGGGAGGATGAAGGTCAGTTCCAAGTGCTAATGCCCTAGAATCAGAAACTTCACTTCAACTTAACCTTTTCTTTAAGTTAATCTAGCCATAAATAAGGCGAAGAGCTGCACTGCATACAAGTTCAGGATACCACTCAAAGAATACAAATGCAAAAGAAATGATCTCTAATCAACTGAAGTACATTCAAAATGATTGCAGCTCACACTTGGTAGGTACCTGCTATCTAAACACATCAATCATAAATATGACTCGGATGCCTAAAACCAACAAAACATTTGAAATGCTGATTTGCAACAAGAAAATAGTAGTGGATGATTTATTAAATCCAAAAAAGACCTGTTGGCGCATCTCTTCCACTGAATACAATCCAAGCATGCCTCGCTCCCGGCAATCTTCACGAAGTTCATCTTCTGAAAGGGACTCCACACCCTCTGCTTGAATCAATATATCATCTTCCTTAATCCTAACCCCCCAAAAATGATGACAAAATGAAATTACTTTTCTCTTATACTAAACTTGGAACTAAGCCTACTGGCCATTTCTTCAAAAAAAAAAAAATGAGAATACTATGGTAATTATATATCCTTCTAATTCTAGGTTATTTTGAGGCATCTAGCTTTACCAGTACATTCACAGTTATAGAGAGAGACCATTATCATTTACCAATACCAAAAAATAATTATCCCTGCATGTTTCAATAAATTTTTCATCAAATTCCCTGTGGAGACATTAGATTATTTCAGAAATTAGATGACTGAGGTACAAAAGAAAAACTATTGAGCGTACCAAATCTACATACTAATCAGCAGAACTTGAATAGAAATGTGATGATATATGCAGCTTATCCTCAAATATTTTGAGATGTGCAAGAATTAGAGCAGGAACATGAAAGGCTAGACTTCTAGCCACTGACCACTGCCTCTTAATAAGTGACTCAATAGATTTCCAAACACTTTTAAGATTACAAGAAAGATGTCTCTGTTCCAACCAATTAATTTGTTTTAAGGTGTCTGTATCAGTAACGTCATCTCCAAATTTTCATTTACAAACATACTCTAAGATGCACTGTTAGAGTGAAGAAACTCTATCTAAGACACTATTTCTTATTCCCAGGCAACATAAATTTAAACAAAGAAATAATGCATGTCGTCAGAAAAACTATTACAAAGATAATATCTTTTGCTAAGTCTAAGCACAAGTTAGATTGAAATCATTCCTCCAAAATTTTGGCTAAGAAAAAATAGCTGTTAAGTTATATTGCCTAATCTAAGCTCAAATGAAATCCTAATTATGCAAAGCCAAGCTTGAAGAGCACAATTATTATCTGCAAACTCTCAGGTCACTTGCCACTCTCATTTTTATACTGTTATCTAGAGGAAGTTACTCATAACACATCATGTATAATTTACCAAGAGAAAAGTATATCTCACAGTTGCAGTCTTCTCCGTATCATGTAACACAAATATGCATCCGTCCCGAAAGGGCTTATCCCAATATATTTGCATATATTCACAAGCCGAGGCCTGATAGTGGTAGATGAAAGCAAAAAAAAGGAAAAAATTTCACACAGGATCAGTAAGCAAGAATAAATACAAAAGGCTATATAAAATACCAATGTAAGCAAATTGAAACAACCTGCTTAAATTATCTAGAGTAAATTCGTCATTAAACAATTTGGCAAAGCCTAAAATCTCCTCATTGGAAACACCATCACCTCTTCTGACCTGCATATCAATAGGCAGGCTATGATTGTACAGGCAAAAACTATGAATATTGGTATGAGTGTACCATTAACTGATGCACAAAATGACACACAATCTTAATTAATTAGACCCCTCCAACAATCTTTTAATATTAATAATACTCCTATGGCCTTATCTAAATATGTAATAAACAAATAAATAAATTTGACAAAATTTTGTCACAGGACACATAAACCATCAATCAATGAAGGGGTGCATGGTCTGGCTTGGAGCAAAATGAAATTTCACATAGGATAACTGTTAAAATGCAAACTCTTACCTTATTCAAAAATTCATCAAGATCTTCTGCTGTTTTCTTAGCTTCTCCACTCCTTGAGTTCTGAACTTCTTTTGCCATTTCTTTGACGGTGTCTTGGAGAAACTTGGCATATTCTATTCTTGCTTTTAGCTTCCTTTTCAATGCTTCCTACCAATAACACAATCAAGATAAAGCCAAATATTCTACCTACTTAAAACATACAAGTTCTTGTATAAATGTACTTCGTATACACAAAATGCATATGCATACTTGGATGAAAGGATTCTAGGAGATGCATGAGAGAGAGAGAGAGAGAGAGAGAGAGAGAGAGAGAGAGAGAGAGAGAAAGAGAGAGAGAGATCAGTGCTTAGATTTGAGACATTTCAACAGAAATCGAGAGAAGTCTAAGAGCTTTGCTACATTCAAAGAATGAAAAATTTGAGAGCGACTGAAACAGTAGGAGGTTCCAATAACTATGGGCATAGTATAATACTACTTATTCCAGCATGCATATGTTGTATACAAAGACAATTCCAGTATTCATATGCTGTATACAAAGACATGGGTTTGGCATTTAAAGAGTTCTATGTGAGACAACAGACGAGGTTCCACAAAATGAACAATACAAGGAAAAAGATGTAAAAAGGTAACAGTATGTTGGTTCATAAAAGTAAAATAGCTAATAGATCTATTGTAACAATGCCTAAGCAGTACCTGCTCTTTCATCTTGTCTTGGAAGGTTGAAGGCAACATGTTGGGGAATAACTTGAGGAATACTGGCAGCAGAAATTCCATGAATGGAACTATGATAAAAACTGCAAATGGAACAAGCCTAAAAATGTCGGCTGTTGTTCGTGTTAGCTGTTGCCTCTCCCTTCTAGTTAGACTCTTTCCCCCAGTGAGTTTCAAAAGCAATTTTGAACTGATCCTCACATCAACCCACAACAGCTTAAGTCCTAACCAGTAATGTTGCAGAGTTGATACAAATTCTTTCTTCCAATGAACTAGTTTCTTACCCCAATCTTCCCTGCAGAACAAGAAAGAAAGGAAGGATGAAAAACAGACAAGCAACATGTATGTATGGATTGAGCTCAGTTTAAGGGTTCAGATGAAATAAATTATGTTGGAGAAAAAGCAAAACCTGCTCATAGACGCTACAGCCCTTAAAGCAGGACCAATCCCAAGAAGTGTCGACCAAGCTCTTTTTAGAACAGAATTGGCCGCCTTTGGAGATTCTAGAATCTGTTTTGATTTTGCTTTGGCTTTTGCGGTACTCAAACCTTCAACTGCTTGATCACATTCTTCTGGTGATGTTTCCTTTCTCTTTTTGGAAACAATTTCACTACCTTTATTATCACGGCCCAAATCAGGTTCTTTAGCTGTCAATGTGGAAGCATTACGAGAGGATTCCAACATCCACCTGTTTTCAACCAGAGATTTAAGCTCTGGTCTCCCATTTCCAGGAGCTGAAATTGTAAGTGCATGTTCTCTTTCCTTGAAGTATCTTACTCGTGGAAAGTTTAAAAGTTCATTTTTCCCTGCTGAAAGTAAAACTGGATTGTTATCCTTTATGTGAATATTTGCATACGGGTGGTTTGTGATAGAGCTTAAGCCACATGAATATAAATGTCGAACATCATGTCCATTTGGAAGACTATGGAAACACTGAATTGAGTGTATGGAGGCATGCAGGCAATCACTAAGAAATCTCTTCCTTCTTAAAATTGCTGTTGAGGCCATCATTAATTTTTCCTCACTTAAGAGAAGCAATCATAGTAAATCTGTTGAATAACAAACATGTGAAAGAGAAACCATGACAATTAGAACTGAACCATGATGATTCCAATATCAATATGCAATATACCCTATTTAATTAAACTAAGAATAACAATCAGAAATCACACACAAGAAAAATAATACTCCTCCATCCCAAAATGAATGCACTGTTGTTATTATTTTGCAAAAATTAAGGATATATTTGTTAGAATTGAACTTCTGTTTGCATGCCCCACAGGACTATGTTGTAACAAAGGTAGGTGGATTTAACTAACTTTATCTTAGAAATAATATTATTGATAAATCAACTTTTATAAAGAAAAGATAAAACTCATTTTGGGAGTGAGGGATTATTGAGAAGTTAATATCTTTTTAATAATTGATTAAAACAAAAGCATTGACACAAGCAGCCTTTGATCTGGAATCATTCTAAGAGAAATGATAGAAAATTACAGAATAAAAAAAGAGGTAGGTATTAAAGGAAGATAAACGAACAGCCATGGCATCAAATCATCTGGTATTGTAAACTGATTGTGCTTTGCTATCTCAACCCAAAAATAAATGCCAAAAAAGCAAAGAAAATGCGGATGCTGAGTAATTAGAAATCAATCAACTACATTTTTCTGTTTACCTGTTTTCTGGAGCTGAAAATTTCTAAGCAACCAAATAGATTGAAACTACACGTATATTACGATGATTTCATCAAGAATTCTCAAAGCCACAAATAAATAGATATAGATTATGCATATAAGCAAACAAAGATATAAATACAATAATGATGGGAATGGCGTTGGAACTTACAGAAAGGGAGTAGCGGAGAAGAGAATTCTGAGACAATGATCGGTGTTTCAGAGATAATTCAGGGTCGGATAGAGACTGCCTGAGGTGTCATTTTGTGATGAAAATATGTGAGAGGTTTTAGCGAGGGGTTAGGAGGTGGGTGGGTTATATTTACGTGTAGCGCCTGTGTACACACGAGGCGTAGTCCTTAGCAAGTTAATGAGGCGATGACGATCAGGGGCTACTCCGGTGGGGCCAGAAACACCGTGGGTCGTTTGGGCCGAGTCACGAAACAGTGATCTGGCACTTTGTGGTTCCGACAAGTGTCACAGTAGTTATTCTATTATTGAGGAAGGTTTTGAATGCTTTACGGCAATGAAATAGAGGATGTGTGGTAACTGGTAACACTTCTTAAACAAAATAAAAAGTTACTTACACTTGCACGTTTTTTTAGCTTCTAATTAGAATTTTATCTAGAATGATCTCTTGTAAACTTTTTTTTTTAATTAGATTTTAACCTTTTTCAACCGGTTTTTCTTAAATTTTGAAGTTGTACATCAACATTTGTTATATATCATCACATCGTGTCCAACACTCTGTGTGCATGTCAAAATCAGACAAAATGTAAAAGAGAATATTTTGATTTGTTGTTTTAAGGTTTTAACTATACATGTTCTTTTAAATTTGTATCATTTGTTTTTTTTTCCTTATTTAATACTCAAACTATTGATGTCGTATTGATTTGGTGCTTTAACTATACATATTGTTTTAAATTTATACATAATTTGATTCTTGTTTATATTTGATCTCACATGTAATTGTGTCGTCAAATTAATGTTACGTGATATCTATTTTTATTTTTTAGTTTTAAAAAAATAAATATATGATCCGACAAAGTCAACGTAGCTAACAGACGTAAAACTGACGCTTTTTTCCATAAGTTGAAGGAGTGTTGCACGCTCACACTAAGATGTTGTATGTGTATGCGTATTCGCCGTCTTCTTTACCACCACAACCAGTTTCAAGAAGAAACTCCTTAAATTGTTGATCAGTAAGCACGAAACAAACCCAGTGTTGTCTCCATTCAAGAGACCAAGTTGGGAAGCATAATTGACATATTTTTGTTAAGCCCAAACATCATTCCCCTACTTGGCTCTCTCACCCAAGCATTGGAGATGCTGATTTAGGAGAATGACTAAAGAAAACAGAGCTGCAATGCATTAACTATTTTGGGTTTTTAACCGAAACATTAGGATTATATGTATAAATCTTCTTGATGTAATATTAGCAATACATTACTGTTTATGGTAATACATTAGTTTTCATCTGTATGTGCGGCCATATGATCTAAAACAGACTTCTTTTGGTTTCAAATATACAAGTTAAGGAACTGTTCCAGCTCCATGAGAGGGTAAAACTAACATTAACTACCCAATATATTTGACACTAAGTTCATCTTTTGGGAATCCATGGTGAAGCTCCCATCGTAACTTTTTTGATTCTGTAGATATCCTCCGATCTTTTATGCTCTTTCAAATGCCAATAGAACCTGGTGCGTCCTCTTATTTCCTGCACATCATTACATATAGCACAAAGAAAAGTCAAAACAAAAAGATTCCACAGACAACTCACTCGTATGTTCTTAATTTCTATATTGTCTCTATGCACTCACTCCAGATATAATACGCCTTAAACTAAAGATTTGAATCGTTTTTTTCATACCGTACAGGAGCTAATATGAATTTCATCAGACTGATCACTGATTGTACTGTAAGCTTCACATGTTCCTCCGAAATTCAAATTCTTAGTTTTCAAAATAAACCAAGATAGCATCTTCTTTCTAATTGAAGTTCCCTATAGCAAGATTTGTGGATCACAATTATTAAAAAGCTGGAATCTTGATGGTACTAGGAAAGGATATGATACATGACAAGTGCTCAGGGCCCTAATGGCCACATTTTTTTAAGTGCAAGACATGATTACACAAGTCTCTCCAGGGGTCTTCCACTTGTATCAATTCGACTTTTTGCACTTTGGCCATCTCACATATAACAATGGTTGAATATATAATGGTTTCTGTGGAGACTTGGTAGGAAAGCATACCAAGGAAGTTTAAAAGCCTCTCTCCACCAGCCCTGCCTTGAGCAGTTTGCAACTATTCTGTCCAACCGCACAATGATCTGAGAAAAAGTAGGTCTCACAGTAGGATCTTGATGCCAACATTCCTCCATCAACCTGTGCTTGCATGTTACCAAGATACATGAGTTGCAGTTTTAACTTAATAATGTTTGCATATGAAATCATCATGTAATTTTTACTACTGTTATGAA